>CM033474.1:1223200-1239379 GCA_019447015.1 Hymenochirus boettgeri | reverse complement strand
CCTTTATTTATGTTGATAACGTTCCAATTACCTGAAATCTCCGGTCATATTCACAGAGCTTGCTAGAGAGAAAGGCATAGAAAGGGTTAAACACTCTCTCCTGTAGGCAGCAGTCTATCAAGACATGAACGATCTCTCTTTCCTGATGGTCCTTCAGCCCAAGCCTGGGAAAAATAAAAAAAAATCTCCCATGATCCCCAGCACCTCCCTGCTCCAGATTAATTACAGTAGAACAAGCGTTAGACTTTCCGCCACCATTTATTTTACACAATTATTCTATGGATTTTGATAAAATACAAGGCTTGGTCAGTGTGGCCTATGTTAATCTACAGCACCCAATGGGATATTAGATTTTTACTGGTCTAATGCAGTTAGCTAACCTCCGGGTACAGACGCACTGCAACGCACTGGAACTGTGCGCATTATTTGCCTATTTGTGTTAAAGGGCATCTATAGTGGGAAAATGAACTTTTTTTCTTTCTTTCCATGTGTTCTATAATTCCCCCCAAACCCGAGAGTGTCTTCACTTTTTTCAGATTCCCTCTCTGTCCTGAGATACACCAGTTAGATGAATACGTGATTGCATTCCTCTACTCCTACTTGGACTGTCAATCAAATCCCTGTGACTTGATCCCTCCTCCCTGCTCTGTAATAAACATAGAGATAACAGCATTAGCAGGGGGAGAGAGGTAGCTTTGATGGTAGATATAAGGCTGCACTTGACCCCCTTTCTTAATAGCTTTTACTGATTGATGATGGGTCACAAAGAGAGAGATCGTAAACTGTACTGATCTCCTTCTTCTGTGTCCCCAGGACAGCTTGCTTTCTATTGGCCACTGTGCGTGGGTGTGTTTTTCAGGATGTTGAAATTTTAACTCCTACTGCACATGATAAGCTTGTCGGTTAGCCGGAGTTGAGACATGGAGGAGGTAACAGAGGGGAGAGGGAAGGGGGAGTGCTACAGAGAGATCTGACACCATGGTTAAACAAAGTCACTGACAGATATAGGATTAAGGCAGCACAGAGCACATGAATTTAACTTTACAAAGGGGCAATGGGTTTTTTTCACTATAGATGCCCTTTAAGGTAACGCATGCGATTGCACAAAAAATGCGGATGGAATGGCTTACCAAAATGGAAATGGATGCGCAAATTGCAACGTATCTGAATTCGCAAAATTCCGGTGCGTTCCGCGAGTCCCATTCCTTTTAAAATCCTATGCGGTGTGGCCTCGCCCTTATAGCCCAGGAAACCTTTCACACCTTATTGCAGCAGCTTAAATACTTTTTAGCGTTACTGCATCTCAATTATAATTCTATAGACATTTACAGAGTGCATTGGATATAGGCAGAGTACGGATAGCCGCAAGGGACAAAATAAACATTCCAGAAAGTCTCATTCCAGACCCCTCTCCTACCACCCACCAATGAGATGCCAGTAACACTTACCTCAGTAATTTCTCAAAGGCGTCCAAATAATCGTCACTCGTCATGAGGACGCAAAATATATTCCTCCTGATATCCGTGTTCATTCGCTGTTTGCGAGCCAAGTCCATGATCTTTGAACTGACCTTAACATGAAGATACAAGCGTAAGCACATTAATACCCCCGTGTCAGATATATATATTATACACATGGTAATCCATCTTAAAGGGCATCTATAGTGAAAAAAACCCATTGCCCCTTTGCAAAGTTAAATTCATGTACTCTGTGCTGCCTTAATCCTATCTCTGTCAGTGACTTTGTTTTTCCATGGTGTCAGATCTGTGTGCAGCACTCCCCCCTTCCCTCTCCCCTCTGTTACCTCCTCCATGTCTCAACTCCGGCTAACCGACAAGCTTATCATGTGCAGTAGGAGTTAAAAGTTCAACATCCTGAAAAACACACCCAACGCACAGTGGCCAATAGAAAGCAAGCCGCCCTGGAGACATGGAAGAAGAACAGTACAGTTTACGATCTCTCACTTTGTGACCCATCATCAATCAGTAAAAGCTATTAAGAAGGGGGGTCAAGTGCAGCCTTATATCTAACATCAAAGCTACCTCTCTCCCCCTGCTAATGCTCTTATCTCTATGTTTATTACAGAGCAGGGAGGGGGGACCACGTCACAGGGATTTGATTGACAGTCCAAGTAGGAGTAGAGGAATGCAATCACGTATTCTTCTAACTGGTGTATCTCAGGACAGAGAGGGAATCTGAAAAAAGTGAAGACACTCTGGGGGATGTGGGGAATTATAGAACACATGGAAAGAAAGAAAATAAAGTTCATTTTCCCACTATAGATGCCCTTTAAAGGGCATTTGTTTTGTTTTAAAGGTTGCCCCCTTAATTTATTAGTTACCTGCCCCAAATTCAACACAATATACTCAGCACATTATTACCTGCATTACTAACTAGATATTAAAGGATAATAATTGACTCCATTCTGGCAGAGTAAGATGGCTCCTCCCTTCATGCAGTCAATCACAGACAATGATTAACTGCCCTCTTCAACGCTGCCTCCTCTGCACATCCTCAAGGTTCCTAAAGGCTCATTGAGCAGGGGGCAGAGAAGGAGGCAACCTCTGCCAGATAGTAATAAAGTGCTAAAATTAGAGGGTTAGAGGCAAATAAATGGCAAGTGACCGGTTTATTGTTTTAAGGGTGGACATGAAACTGCAGGGCACTGCTGTGTGTCTTCTCTGAAGTTTCATTTAATTAAAGGTTTAGATTGGTCACCAGATCAGTAGCACTTCCGCTAAGGACACAGTGATCCCACAATCCTTCTATTGTGTGAAATCTGGAATTACCTTTCCCACAGGCAGTTGTGGTTTAGAGGCAGAAGAACCAATCATGGGGGCACCGCTCCACGAGGATCCGACGATCCACCAACGTCCGACTTTGTCCGCATTCAAAAGGTTTTCGAGAGAGACACGGAGACGAGTCGCGCTCCCGGATGAACTGCCGTGTACCTACGGGAAACCGGTAAATAAATGGGAACCTTAATGATTCACATTGGTGCAATAGACAAAGAGTTCAGAAGAAGGTTTCAATGACGTTGTGTCAGTGGGGATGATGAGAATTCAGTTTATTTACATTTATTCTGACCCCCGCTGTGCACTCTCAGCCTATACAAACAATACCAGTGAGGTCTCTTCATTTAACTTAATGGATCTGATAGATATAAAGGGAACAACGATATTAGCGCACGGGAAAATGTAAATCGCATCTAAAGCTTCATACACACGTGTGATCGCGGATGCCGACCCACAACGCACGGGGTGTATGCGCTGCTGTTTCAGACGATAATCTCGCCTTGTATGGGCACTTCGTCAGGCAAAACGGCTGTTGGGTCGGGGTTTGTTGCCCGACCGGCCAGATCCTTAACTGAGCGGATGTTTCGTTACGATTATTATTATTACCAGCATCTCCCCTACACATATAGGGTTTACTTTATCACTGCTGCCTATAGCTACACTCATATATATATATATATCTTGTTCTATTTGTTCTTGTGTGTGAGGTGTTGGTGCGATCGCACGTGTGTACAAGCCTTGTCAAGCTTTGCCAATGACTTCACCCTAAAGACTCTGCTGGCTGATACTAAAGGCTTTACACTTCCTGATTGAATTGTGAGTGTAGCTTAGCTCTCTACAGCGGGTCAACAAACAGGGAATTGGCAGCCATGTTAAATCCATCACATGGTCAGTTGGACAGATCCGATTGGTGCTTCCCTTTATCCCAATATTGCAGAATTCTGGAGAACGTGATTGGTCCAGCACTGGTAAAAGCGGTTTAGTGAAATTAAAGGGTTCCTAGCGAGTTCTTACCAATGATCGCTGCAGTTTGTGCAATTTTTCCACGGGCTCGGGGTCATAGCCCGGGATTTTGCGCATGTCGTTATTCTTCAGCGCCAGCATCGTTTCCAATATAAACCGAATCTTTACAAAAGAAAAATAAACAAATTCTAAACACGTCATCAGCAAATAAACATAAAACGACCCCTCGGCCTGATCCCCAGCCAGTCTCATGGTGGGCAGCCCGGTTACTGCAGCCCCCAGCCTGTCTCATGGTGGGCAGCCCGGTTACTGCAGCCCGTCTCATGGTGGGCAGCCCGGTTACTGCAGCCCCCAGCCCGTCTCATGGAGGGCAGCCCGGTTACTGCAGCCCCCAGCCTGTCTCATGGTGGGCACCCCTGACCTATAGAACTGATTGTGGAGGAGACAGATTCCATGTTAGGGACCATAAGGGACTCTTACTCTTGTCTGGTCCTGAAATTTCTTGCCCACATCACTGGCTTTGGTTTGAACTTCACTTATTAACTCCTTCAGGGCCAGCGCATCGTCCTTCCTCAGGGAGAATCCGACGTTCTTCAGGAACAATAAGATGAGTTCCATGTCCTTCTCCGTGAAGGTTGACAGGAGCTTCTTCAGGAGGTCGAACACTAGGCCGGACTCCATCACCTTGAAGTTGTACAGGTGCCCGATGAACACGATCAGGTTGTCACACTCTTTTGTCTCTGAGGTTTTTAATTGATAAAGTTCGTTGAATTTCCTAACGATGGTTTCCAGAACGTGTGCACCAACCTGGCAACGAGAATTCAGACGTTAGGGCCATAGGTTAGAAACACTCGGGGAGATTCAATAAAAGTTCTTATTGTTCAAAATGGTGCTAATTTATCTCCAACCAATCAGATCTTATTTAACATTTGAAAGCTAACATCTAATTGGTTGGGACAAAATTAGCACCATTTTAAACGATAAGAACTTTTATTGAATCTCCAGGTATCAACCCTTCACATAAAAGGGGTTGTCTCTCACAAGGCGACTCCTCCCACCTTGGAATGTCTTTTCATTGGCCTTTACCTCAATCCCAACTGTGAGGTGCAGAACACTGATCAATAGGACATGCTCCATCATCAGGCGGTCGGGCATTCTGGCAGGAGTGATACAGGAATCAAACAGGACCTGGGTCAGGGTCTCGTTCATGTCCTTCCTACTGTTACTCATGTAAAGCTCCTCCAGCTGGGCGCAAATGGAAGCCATGTTTGGCTCGCTCAGTCTACGGCACAGAAAACAGCTAAGTTATTTTTATCTATATAACAAATACCACTTCACATTGTATATAATTCCCATCCCACTCGGTCACGGTTATAACGTCACCTTGTATTAATTTCCCTCGGTCAATGTTTATACTCGTCACCATGTATATAATCCCATAGGTCACTGTTATAAAATAATCGTCACCTTTTATCTCATTCCCATCCATTCACGGTTATATAGTCCACCTTGTAAATATTCCCATCGTCCACTGTTATATATCACTTGTATATATTCCCAATCGTCCTTGTTATATAGTCAAATTTTATATATTCCATCGTCACATGTTATCTGTCACATTGTATATAAGTCCCATCATCCGGGTATATACGTCACATTGTAATAGATTCCCATCGGTCACTGTTTAAGCGTCACCTTGTATATAATGTCACATTGTATATTCCCATCGGTCACTGTTATATCGCCATTGGATATAATTGTCCACTCGGTCACTGTTATATACGTCACATTGTATATTAATTACCAGCCAGTCACTGTATATATCGTCACATGGATATAATTCCCATCGGTCCACATGTATATTATTCCACATTGTCATTGTTATATAGTTCACATTGTATATAATTCCCATCGGTCACGGTTATATCGTACACTGTATAAATTCCATCATCACGGTTTATATAGTCACATTGTATATAATTCCCGTCGGTCACTGTTATGATCGTCCATGTAATAATTCCATCAGTCACTGTATATCGTCACATTGTATATAATTCCCATCGTCACTGTTATATATACATTGTATGTAATTCCATCGTCACGTTTATCGTCACATTTATAATTCCCATCGAGTCACTGTTTATAGTCACATGTATATAATTCCCATCGGTCACTGTTAATCGTCACATTGTATATAATCCATCAGTACATGTTAGATCGTCACAACTGTATATTATTCCCATCGGTCCTTTTATCGTCACATTGTATAATTTCCCATCCGGTCACTGTTATATCGTCACATTGTATATAATTCCATCGGTCAGGTTATACGGTCACTTGTATATGAATCCATCAGTCATATATTCGTCACATTGTTTATAATTCCACGGTCATCACTGTTATCTCGTCACATTGTATATAAATTCCCATCGGCACTGTTATATGTCACATTGTATATAATCCCAGCGGTCATGTTATATATCGTCACATTTGTATATAATTCCCATCCGTCACTGTATATCGTTTCACATTGTTATATATTCCCACGGTCACTGTTATAAGCGTCACATTGTATATAATTTCCCATCGGTCACTGGTATATCGTCCAATTAGATTTAATTCCCATCGGTCACTGTTATATCGTCACATTGTATATAATTCCCACTGTGCACTGTATATCGTCACATTTGTATATTAATTCCCATCGGTACTGTTATAGTCAAATTGTATATAATTCCATCGGTCACTGGTATATCGTCACCATTGGATATAATCCATCGGTCACTGTTATATCGTCACATTGTATATAATCCCATGGTCACTGTTATATTCACCATGTAAATTACCACATCTGTATGTTATATCGTCACATGTATATAATTCCCAGCATCGGGTTACTGTTATATTCTCAATTGTATATAATTCCCATCCGTCACTGTTATATCGTACATGTATATAATTCCCATCGCATGTCATAATCTTCACACTGTATATATTCCCATGTCATGTTAATCGTCACATGTGTATATAATCCACAGTCACTGTGTATATCGTCACATTGTAATACCCTTCCATCTGTCATGTTAATGTCACATTGTATATAATTCCACGGTCACTGTATATCGTCACATGTTATAATTACCATCGGGTCATGTTATTCGTCACATTGTATATAATTCCCATCGGTCATGTTAATCGTCACACTTGTATATAATCCATCGTCACTGTTATATCGTCACATTTGATATAATTCCCATCCACTGTTATATCGCACATGTATATATATCCCATCGAGTCACTGTTATATAGTCACAGTGTTATATCCCATCTACTTTATATCACACGTTAACTTCCACGGTCATGTTATATCGTACATGTTATAATTCCCATTAGTCCATTGTTATATCGTACTGTATTGAAATTCACATTATCTGTTATATAGTCACATTGTTATAATTCACTCAGGTCACTGTTTATCGTCATCGATGTATATTAATTCACACGAGTCACGTATAAATCGTCACATTGTATATAATTCCAAATCGTCATCGTTATATCAGTTTCACAAAATTTGTATATATTCCCAATGGTCACTGTATATCGTTCACATTGTATACTAATCTCACTTGGTACTGTAGAATAGCACATGGATATAATTCCCATCTTAGATTCCGTCATATTGTATTATCATCGTCACTTATTGTCGGTATATTGTATAATCCCAGTCCACTGTATATCGTCACAATGTATATAATTCCCATCGTCACTTTTATAGTCACTTGTATTCAGCAGTATTCGTCCAGTGTTATATAATTTCCCATCCGGTCACGTTATAGCGTCAGCATTGTATATACATTCCCACGTCACGTGTTATATTCGCACATTGTATATAATTCCCACGGTCCTTTATAATCGTCACTGGTATATAATACCTCACGGTCACTGTTGATATCGTCAACATGTATATAATCCCATCGGCAGTCACTGTAATCGTAACATGTATAAATCCCACGACTTCCTATCAGTCACATTGCATAATTCATCATCGGTATCTACATTGTATAGTAATTCCATCGTGCACTGTTAGTATAGTCACATGTATATAATCATCAGTCACTGTTATATCGTCACATATGATATAATTCCCATCGGTCACTGTTATATCGTCACATTGTATATAATCTCCATCAGTCATGTTTATCAGTACATTGTATATCAATGCACGTTGAGTCAGTTATTTTCACACGTTATATCGTGCATTGTATATAATCCCATGGTCATGTTAGTACGTCACATTGTACAAATATCCCTATATGTCAATTTGGTTAACATCTGTACTGTTATATCGTTCACATTGTATATTAATTCCCACCGGTCGTATAAGTCACATGAAATTCACCGTCCGTTTGATATCGTACATTGTATATAATTCCCTCAGGTCCACTGTTATATCTCACATTGTATATAATTCACAGCCGTTATTGTCACATGTATTCTACGTATAGTCCACATTTGTAATAATCCCATCAGTCACTGTTATACGTCATCATTGTAATAAATTCCATACGGTCACTGTATATGTCACATGTGTATCTAATTCCACGGTCAGCTGTTATTATCGTTCAAATTGTATATAATTCCCACGGTCACTGTAATCGTCAACAGTGTATATAATTCCCACCGGTCACTGTTAATCGTCACATTGATAAATTAATGTCCCTTATCGTAATGAATCCACTTGTTATATCGTCACATGTATTATAATTCCCCATCGGTCACCGTGATACTAGTCACATGTATATAATTCCCAATCAGGTCAATGTTATATCGTCACATTGATAAATTCCCATCGGTCACGTTATATCGCTCCACTGTATATAATTCCCATCAGTCACTGTGTATCGTACATGTATATACTCACTCTGTTATATACATTGATATAAGTCCATGGTGGCATTGTTATATGTCCCATTGTCATATAATTCCCATCCGGTCACTGTTATATCGTCACACTGTATATAATTCCCATCGAGTCACTTTATATCGTCACATTGTATTATAATCCCCAGTCGGTGACTGTATATAGTGTACATTGTTATATAATTCCCCATGCGGTCACTGTGTATCGTCACATTTATATAATTCCCAGTCGAGCACTGGATATACGTCACATGTTATTAATTCCCATCGCGTCACTGTTATCTAGTCAATGTATATAATCCCATCAGTAGTGTTATATCGTCAATTGTATATATTTTCCCATCGGTCACTGTTATCATCGTCATGATAACCACCTCATGTTGTATGTCATAATTCCGTATATATGTTATCCACGGTCATGTTATATAATCCCGCGTCAATGATTGTCAAATAATTCCCAAGCGTCACTGTTATATCGTCACTAGTGTGTATATAATTCCCATCGGTCACTGTTAATAGTGCCATGTAATTATCGGTCACGGATATAGTACATTTATATAATTCCCACGTCACTGTATATGTCACTGTATATAATCCCACGGTCACAGGTATATCGTACAGTTGTATGATCAATTCCCATCGTGGCCCTGGTTATTCGTCACTATGATATAATTCCCATAGGTCACGTTGTTCCATATGAGTCATCATTGTTACGTCATGTTTAATTCCCATCGGTCACTGTTATACGTCAACTGTGTAGATAATTCCCATGGTCATTGATATCGTCAATGTGTATAAATCACCAGGTCACTTGTTATATTCGTCCAACATGTATATAATTCCAATCGGTCACCTGTATATCGTCACATTGTATATAATTCCCACGTCACGTTATATCGTCACATGTATATAATTCCCATCGGTCAGCTGTTATATAGTCACATTGTATATATTCCCATCGGTTACTGTTATAGTCACATTGTCTTAATACCATGTCCTGATTATTATCGCATTGTCTATTATAATCGTCACATGGATATTACGGTCCATGTGATACTCGTAACACTTTAGTAATTCCATCGCGGTACTTAATCGTACTATGTTATATTCACGTCCACCTGTTATTGTCAATAATAATTTCCCACCTGTCACGTTGTTTGTTTATTAATTTGAGTCACATTGTTATAGATCATAGGTCCACATATGTAGTATATAATTCCACTCAGGTCATCTGTTATATCGTCACAATTGTACTATAATTCCATCGGTCACTGTTGATATCGTCACATTGTATAAATCCATGTTAATCACAGACATCCATAGTCACTGTTATATGCAAATTGAGTATTCCAGCGTCAGTTAATTCGCCATTATTCCAGGTCACTGTTTTATATCGTCACATCTGTATTAATTCCTCGTCCGATAGTCAATGGTATTCCATCGGCGAAGTATATACGGTCACATGATAATTCATCTCAGTCACTCATTGATGTATACTAATTCCCATCGGTCACTGTAACACATGGTTATATAGTCACTATTTGATTATAATTCCAATCTAGTCAAGGTTATATCGTCCACATTGTATTAAAATTCCCCAATCCGGTTTATGTCACATGTTTATAGTCGTAATTGTATATATTCCCACGGTCACTGGTATATCGTACATTGTAATAATTACATCAGGTCACTTGTTATATCGTCACTGTATATATTCCATCAGTCAGCGTATATAGTCACAGTTGTTAATTCCATCAGCGGTAACCTGTTAGATCGTCACATGTAATAATTCCATCAATCCGCAAGTCCAATGTTAATGTCACACTGTATATAATCCTCACGCGGTCACTGTTATATCGGTCACATGTTAGATAATTCCCATCGTCACGTTTATATCGTCACACTGATAGAATCCATCGGTATGTTATATCGTACACGTGTATATAAGTTCCACAGTCATGTATATCGTCACATGTATATAATTCCATCGGTCAATGTAATCGTCCACATTGTAATAATTCCCATCGTACTGTTATATCGTCACATTGGTTATAATTCCCATCGGTCACGTTATATCAGCTCACTATTGTGGATCTAATTCCCATCGGTCACTGTTTATCGGTCAAATGTATATAATTCCCATCGGTCACTTGTTATATCGTCACTTGTATATAATTCACTATCCGAAGGTTATATCGTCACATTGTATATAATTCCATCTGTCACTGTTATATCGTTCCCCATGTATAAATTCCCATCGACGTTATCTCCTATGTATCATCGCTCATGTTATATCGTCACATTGTGATATAATTTCCCATCGGTCAGTTCATATCGTCACATTGTATATAATTCCCATCTGTGCACTGTTATATCGTACATTGTAATTAATCCCATGTCACTGTTATACCTCAATTGTATATAATTCCCATCGGTCGTTATATCGTCCATTGTTATATAATTCCATCGGTTCAGTATATCGTCAACAGTGTATATCCAATCCATTCGTCACATGTTAATAGCGTCCACATTGTAGATAATGCCATCGGTCCTGTTATTATATCGTCACATTGTATATAATATCCTCGGTCACTGTTTATATCGTCTCATTGGCATTTAATCAATCCAGTCACTGTATTCGTTCATCATTGAATAATGCCACGGTCAGCATGTCTATATGTAACATGGTATATAATTCCCATCTAGGCCACTGTGTATATCGTCACATGATAAATTCACATCGGCCACTGTTATTCGTGTCACATGTTATATAATTCATCGGAGCACTGTTATATCGTCACATTGTATATAATTCCATCGGTCACTGTTATATGTCACACTGTATATAATTCCCATCGTCACTGATAGCGTCAAATTGTATCTAATTCATCGGCCTTAGACAGCACATGTATATATGTCTCCATGTTCACTTATACCGTCCGGCATATTAATCCTAGTCACTTATGTCATTTATTCAGACATCAGTCAGTATTAGTACATGTATAATTCCCATCCAGAATGTTATATCGCACACATGATTAATTCCATCGGTCATGTTATGATCGTCCATTGTATATATAATTCCCATCGTCCTGGTATTATCGTCACATTGTAATATAATTCCCACCGGCACTGTTATATAGTCAATGTATATAACCTCGTCTCGTAAAATCACATTGTAATCCATAGTCAGTTATATCGTCACATTGTATATAATTCCCATCCGGTCACGTTATATCGTCACATTGTATATAATGTCCCTATCGGTCATTGTTATATCGTCACAATTGTATAGTAATTCCCAATCAGTTCATGGTATATGTCACATGATTATAATTCCTGCATCGGTCATGGTTATATCGTCACATGTATAGAATCCCGGTCACGGATATCGCACACTTGTATATAATCCATCAAGTCACTGTTATATCGTCAATTTGGATCATAATTCCCACGGTCACATTTATATCGTTCACAGTGTATAAATTCCCATCCGGTCCATGTTAGATCGTCACATTAGTCATAATTCCCATCGGTCACTGTTATATCGTAACATGGTATATAATGTCCACCGGTCACGTTATATCGTCTACATTGTGAATAATTCCCATCGGTACTGTTATTCGTCACATTGTAGAAATTACTATCACGCACGTTTATATCGTCACATGTAATATAATTCCCACGGCGTCATGTTCTATTTTCAGTCATATTGTAGATTATATTCCCACCGGGTCCTGTTATATCGTCAAATGTATATAATTCCATCAGTCATTTTATATCGTCACATGTATAGAATTCCCACGGTCACTGTTATATCGTAATGTATATTATTCCCATCGGCGTATCGTAACTTGTATTAATATGGTACTTCATATGATGTAATCCCAGTCACTTATATTCACAGGTAGATTACTCTGGGCACTGTTATTATCGCTCATTGTATATATTACCCCATCGGTCATGTTTGATCGTCACATTGTATATAATTCTCGGTCCTTTAATCTCCGTAGTCAAATCGAGTATCGTCACATTGTATAAATTCCATGCGGTTCACGTGTGATTATCAGTCACATGTAATAATCGACCATCGTCAATGTTAGTATCTGTCATTTTGTATGTATTAATTCCCATCGGTCACTGTGTATTCAGGTTATCATTGTTATTCAGGTTTACTTTTGATTTAGTGATGGATTAATGTACCACGGTTTTCACTTGTTAGTATCGTCACATTGTAATAATTCCCAATCGAATCATGTTATATAGTCACATGTTATATAGTCACATTTATATCATTTCCCATCGTCATGTATCTCCATTGTTATCGATATGCACATGGTATATGTTCCTCCATCATTGTTATTATCGTCACATTGTATAAATTCCCAGCAGTCACATGTTATATGTCACATTGATATAATTCCCATCAGTCACTGTTCGTACATTGAAATCCCACGTAACTGCTTTTATATATCACAGTTAATCCCCTCGGAATCGTCACTGTTATAATAGTAATCATCAGTTATATAGTCACATTGGATTATATGTAATAATTCCCCGGTCACAGTTTATATCGTCACATTTGTATATTATTCCACATCAGTCACTGTTATTATCATCGTCCAACACTTATAATTCCAATCGGTCACTGTTATATCGTCACATTGTATATAATTCCCATCAGTCACTGTTATATCGTCACTTGTTATATTCCCATCGGTCTTTTATAGTCGTCAACATGTGTAATTTCCCATAGTCACTGTTGATCGTACAATTGTTTAAAATCCACGGTCACTGTTATATCGTAACAATTGTATATTAATTCCCACGGTACTGTTATATCGTCACAAGTATATAATCCACTCGGTCACTGTTATATCGTCACATGTATTATATAATTCCATCCGTTCAACGTGTTTATATCGTCCACATTGTATATAATGTGCCATCGGTCACTGTTAATCGTACATTGTATATAATTCCCATCGGCACTGTTATATGTTCACATTGTATATAATTTCCCATAGGATTCACTTGTTATATCGTCACCATTGTATATAATTCCCATCTGTGACGTTGTATCGTCACATTGTATAAATATCTCATGGTTACCCATATGTCTTAATCCACGTCTGTTTATAGCGTCAATTGTATATAATTCCATCGCGTCACTGTTATATGTCACATTGGTTATAGTAATCCCATTGGGTACTGTTATACGTACCATTGTATATAATTCCCATTGGTCCTGTTATATCGTCACATTGTAATAATTATCTCGGCTGTATATCGTCATCCTATTGTATTATAATTCCATCCGTCACTGTTATAATCTCATCATTGTATATAATATCCCATCGGTACTGTCATTATCGTCAACATTGTATATATCCCAACGGTCATGTTATATCGTCACATTGTTATAATTCCATCGTCGACTGTGATATAGTCACATTGATATAATTCCCATCTGGTACTGTTTATATCGTCACATGGTATATAATTCCCCAATCGGTCACTGTTTTATGTCACTCCTGTATGATAATCTCCATCGTTCCCAGTTATATCGTCAACTTGTATATAATTACCAGCGGTCACTGTTATATCGTCACATTGTATATAATTTCCCACGGTCAATTGTTATATCGTACTAATCCCATAGGTACGTATATAGTACATCATATCCCATCAGTCACTGTTATATCGTCACATTGTATTATAATTCCATCAGTCACTTATATAGTACAATTGTTATTAATTCCCATCCAGTCACTGTTATATCGTCACAGCTGTATATAATTCCAATCGGTCATTGTAATCGCTCACATTGTATATAATTCCCATCAGTCACTGTTATATCGTCACATTGTATATAATTCACATCAGTCACTGTTATATCGTCACATTGTATATAATTCCCATCAGTCACTGTTATATCGTCACATTGTATATAATTCCCATCGGTCACTGTTATATCGTCACATGTATATAATTCCCATCAGTCACTGTTATATGTCCCATGTATGTATAATCCATCGGTCACCTGTATAAATCGTCACATTGCGACTACTTCATGGTCACTGTTTATATGTCACATGTATTTAATTCCCATCGGTCACATGTGTATATCGTCACATTGTATTAATTCCTTAGTCATGTTAATGCCATTGTTCTATAACTTCCATCAGTCATGTTATATGTCACATTGTAATATAATATTGTCACATTGATATAATTCCCATCGTCACATGTTATATAGTCACATTGTATATAATTCCCATCGGTCAATGTTATATAGTCACATTGTATATAATTCCAATCAGTCACTGTTATATCGTCACATTGTATATAATTCCCATCGGTCACTGTTATATCGTCACATTGTATATAATTCCCATCGGTCACTGTTATATCGTCACATTGTATATAATTCCCATCCGTCACTGTTATATCGTCACATTGTATATAATTCCCAACGGTCACTGTTATATCGTCACATTGTATATAATTCCATCGGTCATGATATCTAGTCACATTGTATATATTCCCATCGGTCACTGTTATATCGTACATAGTATATAATTCCCATCGTCACTGTTATATCGTCACATTGTATATAATTCCCACGGTCACTGTATATCGTCACATTGTATATAATTCCCATCGGTCATGTTATATCAGTCACATTGTATATAATTCCCATCGGTCACTGTTATATCGTACATTGTATATAATTCCCATCGGTCACTGTTATATCGTCACATCATTGTATATAATTCCCATCGGTCATGTATATCGTCACATTGTATATAAATTCACCATCGTCACTGTTATATAGTACATGTATATAATTCCATCGGCACATGTATATCGTCACATTGTATTAATTCATCAGTCACTGTTATATCGTCAAGTGATATAATTCCCATCGGTCACTGTTATATAGTTCACATTGTATATAATTCCATCGGTCACTGTTATATCGTCACATTTGTATAAGTAATTCCCGATCAGTACTGTTATATGTCCATTTTGATCCCATCGGTCGTTATATCGTCACATTGTATATAATTCCATCGGTCAATTTATATAGTCATTGTATTAATTCCCATCGGTCACTGTTATATCGTCACATTGTATATATTCCATCAGCACTGTTTATATCGTCACATTGTATAATTCCATCGGTCATTGTATATCGTCCATGGAATAATCCCATCGGTCACTTAATATAGTTTTCACAGTGTATATAATCTCATCGGTCATGTTATATGGCTACACTGTATATATTCCCATCAGTCACTGTTATATAGTCACATGTGATAATTCCCATCGGTCACTTGGTATATCAGTCACACTTGTATATAATTCCCCGGTCACTGTTATATCACATTGTATATAATTCCATCGGTCATTGTTATATAGTCACACTTTATATAATTCCCATCGGTCACTGTTATACTCGTTCACCACTGTACTATAATTCCCATCAGTTCATTGT
>CM033474.1:939312-1223097 GCA_019447015.1 Hymenochirus boettgeri | reverse complement strand
TGTTATATAGTCACATTGTATATAATTCCCATCGGTCACTGTTATATCGTCACACTGTATATAATTCCCATCGGTCACTGTTATATAGTCACATTGTATATAATTCCCATCGGTCATTGTTATATAGTCACACTGTATATAATTCCCATCGGTCACTGTTATATCGTCACATGAACAATACAAATGTGTCAATTAATTATTAGGAGAGTTGAAGTGATTTCAATGTCAATTAAAAACACAATTCATTAAGGATTGATAAACCAACAGATTATCTATTATCCCCCATACTGCACCTGTTAATTAACCCTTTCACGCTCTTCTTAAGTCTCTCCATCTCCTCTCTCTTCTTTGCGTCCACAGCATTCAAATCCTTTCTTAGATGTGGTGGAATGTATCTACTACTCCCTGCGTCTGGCCCCTGCTAATAGCAAAAAAATGAGAAAAAGATCTTACACAGCTCTCCAGTACATAAACCAGTGTTATGGTCAGCCCTCCAGTACATAAACCAGTGTTATGGTCAGCCCTCCAGTACATAAACCAAGTTGTTTTTTATGGTCCCCTCCAAGTAGCATAACCATATTTGTCAGCCAGTACTGAACTGTCGGCACCTCCAGTCATAACCAGTTGTTTTATGGTCGCCCAGCCAGTACATAAACCATTGTGTTATGGGTCACCCTCCGTACTAACCAGTGTTCCTCCACATAAACCGTGGTTCTTGGTCAGCCCCTCCAGTAACATAAACCATGTATTGGTCACCCTCCAGTACGTAAACCAGTGTTATGGTCAGCCCCCTCCAGTACACTACAACCAGTGTTATGGTCAGCCCTCCAGACACTAAACCATGTTTATGGCAGCCCTCCAGTAACATAAACCAGATGTTATGGCAGCCCCGCCAGTACAATAACCATGTTAGAATCAGCCCGCCAGTACATAAACCAGTGTTATGGTCAGGCCCTCCGTACTTAAACCATGTATGGTCATCCATACATAAACCGAGTAGGTCCACCTCCAGTACTAACCATGTTATGTCAGCCCTCCAGTACATAACCAAGTTTAAGGTCGCCCTCCAGTACTAAACAATGTTAAAAGCGGCCCTCCAATACATAAACCAATGTTAGTCCGGCCCTCCTACATAAACCCATGTTTAGCGAAGTCGGCCATCCCAACAGAGTTGTTTTTTATGGTCAGCCCTCCAGTACATAAACCAGTGTTATGGTCAGCCCTCCAGTACATAAACCAGTGTTATGGTCAGCCCTCCAGTACATAAACCAGTGTTATGGTCAGCCCTCCAGTACATAAACCAGTGTTATGGTCAGCCCTCCAGTACATAAACCAGTTATTAGGTCCCCTCCAGTACATAAACCAGTGTTATGGTCAGCCCCTCCAGTACATAACCAGTGTTATGGTCAGCCCTCCAGTACATAAACCATGTTTATGGTCAGCCCTCCAGTACATAAACCAGTGTTATGGTCAGCCCTACATAAACCATGTTAGTCAGCCCTCCAGTACATAAACCAGTGTTATGGTCAGCCCTCCAGTACTAAACCAGTGTTATGGTCACCCCCAGTACATAAACCAGTGTTATGGTCAGCCCTCCAGTACATAAACCAGTGTTATGGTCAGCCCTCCAGTACATAAACCAATGTTAAGTCAGCCCTCCAGTACATAAACCAATGTTAAATCAGCCCTCCAGTACATAAACCAATGTTAAGTCGGCCCTCCTACATAAACCATGTTTAGGAAGTCGGCCATCCCAACAGTTTGACAGTTGGAATGCTGTATGCTGTGTGCAGGCTTGACAGTTGGTTCGTGGGAAAAAAGTCAGGTCAGATGGAAGTAGGAGTGGCTAAAAGAGGGAAGAGGGGATACTGCTCCTAAACAAAATGTGTGCTGGAGTGAAGGCATGCAGCAACACACGCACCTCAGAGTAAGGCAACACACGCACCTCAGAGTAAGTGCTACTAACATTTATTTATAGATTAAGAAAAGTCATTTTTTCAGTATAGTGTCCCTTTAATCAATCATACAATAGTATAATCAGCACATTATTTACACTTCTTTTCAGTTTAATATAAAAACGTACCATATATACTCGAATAATAGTTGATCGAGTTAAAGTCGAGGGTAGAAAATATAACATTACGCCTTTGATTCTGTATTGTTTTCCAGGCTTAGTTGCCCTTTAAATGGAAAGCAGCATTCCATACAGTAATAGCCAATCCAGTATGGGACTACTGTATGGGCTACGTATGGGACTTCTGCTATCCATTTAAAGGGCAACTAAAGCCTGAAAACAATACAGAATCAGAAGGCAATATTAATAATAGATACCCATCCTCTGATTCTGTATTGTGGTAGTTGCCCTTTAGATCCCACACAGTAACCCCCAATACATGGAACTCCAGATGTTTGTAAACTACACACCCAGCATGCTTTAGTAGCTGGGAGTTGTAGTTTACAAACATCGCAGTGGAACTGCACACACCCCCTCCCCCCCTCCCAGCCACTGTACTAACTTGGAATACCGGTAGGAATCCGGCTGTGACTGCATTCACTGACATCCATTCCCACCTGAAGGCTCAGTCACTAACTTCAATGAGGAATCCGGCTGCCGCATTCTGGACATCCGTCTGAAGCTCAGTACTAACTTCAATGAGGAATCCGCTGCAGCATCCACTGATGGTCGCATCCACTGACGTCACTACTTGGCGCCGGTCTCATTTCCGTGCCGAGTAGTTGACATCAGGATGCGACCATCAAAGGATGTGGCAGCCCGGGATTCCTCATTCAAGTAAGTGACTGACCCGAGTATAAGTCGAGTCGACTTATACTCGAGTATATACGGTAATTAATTAATTGATGTTTTGATTTGTGTTTAGCCCTCTATGAATGTATAATTGAAATAACTACACTGGCCAGCCTGTGAATATTGCATTTTTATATGGGATATATTTTAATTCAATGTTTATTTTGAATATATTAATAATAAAGTAATAATCATATTAGTATTTTATTGCTCTGCACTTTATATTTAGCTTTACTTTTTTTTTTTTCTGCGCTAGGGGCGGAGGGCTAGTTGATCCAACCTAGGCAACTTTTATTTTTAGTTCTCCTTTAAACTATATAAAGTGGATCTTACTAGAAGATAAGGAAATATTTGTTTTGTTCCCCAGATTCTGTAAAATTAGCTTCTAAAAGAGGCAACCAAGCTGATAGTGACACCACAGATAAATTAATGGGCAAATGTGGTCTCCGGACAAGTTGGGGTTATAGGGCAAGTTCACTCCAAAAAACTTTTCTTCAGATTGTATATTACCCCCCCAAACCCCGGTTTCGCGTTGGGGGGCGGACCCCGAAACGCGTCAGATGAGCCTGACTCTGGAGGTTTTATGCTGTGCTAAACAAAGTTGATTTTTGGAGCTTCCTGAAGTGCGGACTTTACTGTTTGTTTGCTGTGCTATACAAGCAATACCAATACCAAGACTATTGCTATGGGAAATAGTGAAATGGGTATATATGGGTAACAATATGAGCAACGCTGATATGAATAATACTGATATGAGGAATTCCGATATGAACAATACCGATATGAGCAATACTGATACTAAGCTTACCGATATGAACAATACCGATATGGGCAACAATTTGAAACAATGCTGATATGAGCAATACTGATACGAGCATTACCGATATGAGCAATACTGATACCAAGCATACCGATATGAACAATACTTATACGGGCAATACCAATATGGGTAACAATATAAACAATACCGCTATGAATAATACTAAAACGAGCAATACTGATACGAGAAATACCGATATGAATAATAATGATACGAGCAGTGGTCTATGTTGCTATTTCTCATAATTATACCACACAGTAACACACATACACAGTATCACACACACATACACAGTAACACACATGCACACTCACACAGTAGCACACAATCTAACACACACACACAGTAATACACATACACAGCAACACTCACAGTAGCACACACAGTAACACACAATTTAACACACACACAGTAATACACATACACAGCATCACTCACAGTAGCACACACAATCTAACACACACACAGTAATACACATACACAGCAACACTCACAGTAACACAGTAATACACATACACACACAGTAACATACACACTAACACACGCACACACACTTTCTAACACACACAGTAACACATGCACACACAATAACACACACTCACCACTCTGACAGCCCTGACTGACCCTATCACACTGACAGGAAAGGGTGGAGAGGAGGAGCTGGGGGAGGAGTCAGTCTCCGCTCTGAGTTGCAGGCAATGTGAATGGTCAACGTAACGACCAAAATATCCGCCCGGCCAATAGGAGCAGAGCTGACAGACGAGGCGGGGGTTTTCGTTTCCCTGAGGGCGGGGCATTACCGCTGGAGGCGGAAGCGGCGGTTCTTTGTTATTGTTATTGGTGTCGGACGATGTGGGGTGCAGCAATATGAAGGATGGAAGAGGACGATGTGTCCGTCAGGGAGCAAAACTTCTACAGCCAAGTCCGGGAATGTCTGGTAACTACCACACACCGACCGACCGATCACCCGGCACCGACTCTCCGGCACGGGTCTCCTGACTGGGGGAGGGGCGAGTCAGTGGGCGGGGACTGTCAGGGGAGGTGTGTCCATGGAGACAATTGTGTGTGTTAATGTATAATTACTGTGTGTGTTATAATTGTGTGTTTGTTTATAATTGTGTGTTATAATTACTGTGTTTATAATTGTGTGTGTTCATTTATAAATGTGTGTGTGGGAGTGGTTACTGTGTGTTTGTGTATAATTGTGTGTGTGTTATAACTGTATGTGTGTATCATTACCGTGTCTTAATGTATAATTGTGTGTGTGTTATAAATGTGTGTGAATGATTATTGTGTGTTTGTAATTGCGTGTTTGTGTATAATTGTGTGTGATAATGTATAATTGTGTGTGTTATAACTGTATGTGTGTTTGATTACCGTGTGTGTATAATTGTGTATGACTACTGTGTGGTTGGTTGGAACAAGATTTGTCCGTGTGTGAATGTACATGGGATCAACACACGCGTACGAATGTATTAATCATCCTAGGAGTGTGTACCCTACATTACATGGGTACATTATTGTATGTAAATCTGTGAGTGTGTGTGTGAATGTATGCGAGGGTCTTTATGTGTGTGCTTCTCTAAGTGTAAATATGTGTGTGTGAATTACCTTGTTTTATTGGTGTGTGTGTGTAATCACTTACCAACAGGCCTGGAATATAGCTATAATAGTACAGTTATAGTAGTTATAACAACACAGTAATAAAAATGGTTATATATATATATATATATATATATATATAAATATATATTTATATATATATATATATATATATAAAATGCACCCCAAATGTAAGTTATAAGGCTATTAGAAGTCACCAAGGGGTTCCGTGACCATATAAAAGGCCGCAGGCTGAGTATCTTTTATACAGGGCACGGAACTCCAAGGTGACTTCTAATATCCCTTTAACTTACAGTTCGGGGTGCATTATTTATTATAACCTACCCCTTTTGTGGCTTCTGGTTTCCTTCTCCTCCTGGAACTGTAAGAGTATAAGGCTATAATCTTACAGTTCCTCCCATAGAAATCCACTACAGGGGTAGGTTATAGTACAGGGATTGGAATTTCTGTACATTTGCCAGTGTTGTATCACATTGTAACTGTTTATATTGTTATCTGCATAGTGACAGCTTCTTATCTAGAAATGGTTAGATGCTGCTTTAACTTTTCAAGGGCGTTATCTTAACCCAGACTTCATTGTTCGTTATCCAAACCCACACTTCATTATTCCAATTTTTTTACCATGTACACATGTGCCGTTTGTTCCAAATTGCTCCAGTTTATTTTACGTTACAAACTTAACCCCAACTTTTTTATAATTTGAATTCGCGTTAGTCCAAAAACTTACCCAAAAGCTGATATTTTGGGAACTTTGGTCTCCATACAGAATAGGATAATGTGTCAAGCTACTATGACTCAAAAGTTCTAGGAATGTAAAGTTTCTCTTCCTAGTCTGCACTGTTTCTGTGACAGACATATCATCAGCTGTGTAATAAGCCCAAAAATCGATCTTTTATTAAGCTAGTTAGAGGCTTGCAATCATCTGCGCTTTCCTCTGCCTAGGATCATTTTCCTTTTTAGGCTAATGGAAGGTCAAGTCAGCAGCAATGGTGTTGGTGATATCACAGCACACAGTGTAAGCAGGAAGCACCAGACCATACTGATGTTTGGATGTGTTTTTTTAGAGGCCACTTGTGTGGAAACCACAGTTCCCATTTAAAGGGACACTAAACGTGTTTCCAGTACTTTAAGTACATGAAATATATATCTACTATTTGCAGGGAGGTGCAAAAGCTTATTCCCACTTACCTTACCGGTGCTCCACCCGGCTCCTCAGCTCTCAGGTGCGATGACCCGACCGAGTGCCTATCATCGGCGCATGCGCACCAATAAAAAAGGTAGGCATGCGATCGGGACAGTGCTTCTGACAGCTGTGAAGGAGCCGCAAGTGGAGTGCCAGTAGGTAAGTGTTTTGCCTTTCCTGGGCGTTCTGTTATTCACAAGAAGGTGGGTATAAGCATTCTTACCTCCCTGTGAATAATAGTTACAGATTTCATGTGTTTAAAAAATCAGATTAAGTGTCTTTAATTCATTTCTGTTCCATTTACCAGCTACTTCTTAGGCTGGGTACACAGGGTGATTTTTTTGTCAAAACGGACAATATTTTCGTATATTGGTCGGGTGGATAAATCGCCGGCGTGTCTGCTGTCGCCTGATGTCTGTTGCCTGGATCGGCCAATCGAGCAATCGGACCTGTCGGTAAATCACCAGCGATCGTGTGGTCTCCTATGGACCGTACGAATGGTCGATGTGACTTTCACCACGGCCGACTGATTTGTCCTGACCGGCCGCTCGCTTGGCGAACGACTGGTTGGGATGAAAACTTTGGCTGTGTGCACCCAGCCTTAGCACCTTACCCAGTGGGTTAATTTATGCTCCAGGGGAAGAATGTTTTTTGGTAGCGCTTTCCAAATGTACCAAATAAAGAACTTATAGCACTAGAGGCTTTTTCCCTGGTGCCCATATCTCCCTCTTATCTTTAGATATTTATCTTGTTTATGCACAGTCCGATAAAAATAGCTTTTAATGTCTGTTTGCTTTGCGAATTAGTTGAATAAGTATCTTGTGGGAGTTAATTATACAAATAGTTCTGTGTACACACCGTATTGCTGCACTTTGCCTGGTTACATCACAAGGTAAATGCATTGCCACTGAATTCTATATTAAACAAGGTTCCCTGAGATTAGTCCTGTATCATGGCGGGTACCCGCGGGTTACCCGATTTGCAGGTCAGGTTCGGGTAACCCACATTGGGTTTAAATGGGTTACGGGTCGGGTCGGGTCTGGGTAAAGAGAACTGCAGGTCAGGTTCGGGTAACCCACATTGGGTTTGAATGGGTTACGGGTCGAGTCTTACATAAACCAATGTTAAGTCAGCCCTCCAGTACATAAACCAATGTTAAGTCAGCCCTCCAATACATAAACCAATGTTAAGTCAGCCCTCCAATACATAAACCAATGTTAAGTCAGCCCTCCAATACATAAACCAATGTTAAGTCAGCCCTCCAGTTCACCAGCCAGTGTTCAGGGATGCACTGGCGTGATTGCAAACTAATTGAAATTACCTGCATTCATTGTGAGTTAGTTTGTAACTAGTGACAATTTGAGTCTCTCAGCCAGTTCCACATTTTGATTATAACATATATAGGCCTATAAATCTGTGTAGCCCTCAATGGTGGTCAGGGGCCGCACATGAGACCCTTGAGGTCAAATGGGTTGGAAACTCCTTATTACACTGTAAGGGCACATTATTCCTTATATATTTGCCAACTAATAGCTGCATCTCTGACCTTTAAAATCAGCAACATTGTAGACTAATCATCTAATTCTGCAGGTTTCTGGCTATTACAAAGTGCATCACAGTCCCAGATACATAGTTGGACATGATCAGTGAATTATCCTGCCTCACCTTTGCCATAAGCGCTCCCCCTACCCCCCATGAAGGAATTGCATGATGTCAGTATATTCCCCAAACTTTACAAAATCCAAGGCAAATGTTTTACCTTAAAATGGTTTTAGATCTGTCCCTTATGGGCATTTCCACCCACCCATATCAGTTTTGATGCCTACCTTTCCCAATCCCAGAATCCCCCAGACCACACAATTTGTGTCTCTCCAATGTTTCTGGAGATTGATGCTCTCCTCACTGACAACCTTCAGTCATCTTCCATTTTCTTTCCATAGCAGCAGTAAATCATAGCCATGGCATCACAGCTAATGAGTGACTTCTGATCAAGCCGCCTCCTCTGCAAATATGTAAGCTCATACACCCTAAGAGGAGGCAGCAATTTAGAATGAGGACAGTAAACTCTGGATTGAATATCTATCTTCAGGAACATTGGAGAGGTAAGTAATTATTGTAGACTTTTGGCTTTCAGGGGTGGGGAAGGTAAGTATCGATTTACATATGCCCTTTAAAGGACAATTATACTCACTTTCTTCCCATTCCATAGCTGCATAGTTACAAGGGTGTGGACCTTAATCTACACCTCTGGGTACTTTCCACAACAGTTGTTTTACTTATTGAAAGTTTCCCTAGGTGCTCCGGTCTGTCCCTCCCGTCACTGTGTCTTCCCATTGGCTACATTGCAGACTGCGGAAGAGGACACGAATGTTGAGGGAAACATAGTGCACATAAGTTCAGCTGATAGGTAAAGAACCCAGGGGTGAGTATAGTATAGTGTAGTACAGTATGAGGTTGAATAAAGACATACGTCCATCCAGTCCAACCCATCTAGCAATATCCTCATTTCCTGCCCAACTGTTGATCCAGAGGAAGCCAAAAAAAAACCACCAGAATTATGATGGTGAAAAAATTCCATCCTGACTCCAAGTGGCAATCGGAAATTTCCCTGGACCAACTCTACTTTATGTATCAATACCAGTAACTTGTAACATTCCTTGTTTGTAGAAATCATCCAGCTTTTTATTAAACTGACCATGAACCTGCCATAACACGTCCACTGGAAGACAGTTCCATACTTTACCGTTCTCACAGTGAACAAACCCTTTCCCAACTCTACTTTATGTATCAATACCAGTAACTTGTAACATTCCTTGTTTGTAGAAACTCATCCAGCTTTTTATTAAACGACCAATGAACCGCCATAACAACGTCCACTGGAAGACAGTTCCATAGCTTTACCGTTCTCACATGACAAACCCTTTCCCAACTCTACTTTGTATCAATACCAGTAACTTGTAACATTCCTTGTTTGTAGAAACTCATCCAGCTTTTATTAAACTGACCAATGAACCTGCCATAAACAAAGTCCACTGGAAGACAGTTCCATAGCTTTACGTTCTCACAGTGATCAACCCTTTCCCAACTCACTTTATGTATCAATACCAGTAACTTGTAACATTCCTTGTTTGTAGAAACTCATCCAGCTTTTTATTAAACTGACCAATGAACCTGCCATAACAACGTCCATGAAGACAGTTCCATAGCTTTACGTTCTCACAGTGAAAACCCTTTCCTAAACCTTTTTTCTTCAAGTCTTAAGGGATGTCCTCTGTCTACATGTTTCTATTGGTGAACAATGCCCCGATAGTTTATTGTATGGCCCGTTAATGTATTTTATACACAGTAATCATCCCACCAAGCGCCTTTTCTCCAGCATACATAATTGTAACTTTTCCAGTCTCTCTCTCATATTCAAGCTCCCCCAATCCCCTTATTAATTTAGTTGCCCTTCTCTGAACCCTTTCCATTTCAAAGATGTCCTTTTTGTACACAGGATTCCAAAATTGCACTGCATATTCCAAATGAGGCCTTACCAATGCTTTGTAAAGAGGGAGAATACATTTTCCTCCCTTGAATCCATACCTCTCTTATACAAGACAATACATGCTGGCCTATGGCTTTTGCCTCCTGGCACCTGCTTTCTTCCTTTAAGTTTACCACCAAAACTCCAAGATCCCTTTCCAACAGGGATTCACTTAACACAGAGCCATTTATAGTATAAGCACCACAAGATTTTTAAGTCCAAAATGCATCACCTTCCATTTATCAACATTGAATCTCATCTGCCACTTAGCAGCCCAATGTGATAATCTATCTAGATCCCCTGCAACGATTGCACATCCTCTGAAGTTTTAATGGTCGACAAGTTTTGTGTCGTCAGCAAACACAGAAACCTTGCTGACAATACCCCTTCCAAATCATTAATACAGGTTAAATAGAAGCGGCCCCACCAGAACCCTGTGGCACCCCACTTAGCACTTTAGTCCATAATGATGAAGCCCCATTAACAACTACCTCTGCATCCTATTCATTAACCAATTTTTATCCATGTACAAATGTGCCTCCCCAGACCAACAGACCTTAGCTTATACATTAGACGCCTATGGGGGACTGTATCAAAAAAATCCAAGTAAACTACATCTACTGCTATTCCACTAAAGAGGGTTAAAAACAGCGAGGGGGGGTGAGTATACTTGTCCTTTAAGTATGTGAATACAAATAAACTAGTGGAAGCTCTGTGCAAAGTTCCCCATACCATGTTACTGTGAGGAGAGGGGGTCTCCTCCTCTTCATCCACCAGATGGGGCAGGTCATTGTCTTTGGAGGCAAATTTCTTCTCTTCTGTTTCCTGTCCCTCACTCTCTTCCTCTTCATACACATGGTCCTCACTCTCTTCCTCTTCATCCCCATGGTCCTCACTCTCTTCCTCTGCATCCCCATGGTCCTCACTCTCTTCCTCTTCATCCCCATCGTCCTCACTCTCCCCCTTGTCTGACTCCATTGCTTGATCTCCATCAGACCCCTCCAGCCCCTCCCTCAGGCCCCCCATTTCATCCCCTTCCTCATACAGCCCAGACACCGATTTCCCAGGCTCCAGGGCCCCCAGGATGTAATCCAGTCCGTCCAGGGTGAATGCCTGGGGCAGGGAGCTCTTGTTCCTCCTGCGGTTCATCCTCAGGCTCCTCTCCAACCTCCTGA
Source organism: Hymenochirus boettgeri (assembly GCA_019447015.1). Taxonomy (NCBI): domain Eukaryota; kingdom Metazoa; phylum Chordata; class Amphibia; order Anura; family Pipidae; genus Hymenochirus; species Hymenochirus boettgeri. The sequence continues at coordinate 1,211,964 of CM033474.1, read as the reverse complement.
TCTCCTTATCTTCTCTCTCATTGGCTAGCAGCAGGCCCCGCCTCCGTGTTTCCTCCCTACGCTCCGCCTTGGCCCTCCCCCGAGGTACCCCAGCGCTGGTTGTGGTGGGTTTCCCTGCAGGTTCTGTTCTAATTGGGTTTGTCGGTCTCTCTTCCTGTTGCCCCTTCTCCTTAAGCGATGGGCCCTGCACTGGGCCCCCCAGCCTCCATTCGTAATGTTCCTTCCTGCGGATCTTCTTCCCCCTGCGCTTCTCCTTCCTCAGCTCCTTGCGGGTTTTCCGTCGGCCCTCGGGCTGTTCGTTTCCCCCCGGTGGAAGTCCCCAGGCGCTTTCTGTTTTCTCACAAACTGTTGAACCGACAACTGCAACTTCTTCATTCGCCCGCCCGCGATTCCGTCGCTCCGACCGCCGCCTTGCGCTTCATCGCCGCGTCCAACCTGGATCCCACGTGACTGCTGGGCGCCGCCAAATTGTGGGAGAGAGGAAGAGAAGCGGGGCCTGGAAGCTGGAGGGGAGGAGACAGCGACACCTGGTGGTCGCCAGAAGTCATAACTGATGAAAGAGAAAATCTATGTATGTATATCTATGTCTAATTTTATTTATAAAGCGCCACTTTGGTAGGCAGCGCTGTACATTAAACAAAAATACTCAAAATAGTGTATAAAATGTAAATTACATAAATAATATGAATGTATATCACATGAAATAAAATATATACTATATAATATAAATGTAGATCACATTAAAATATATAATATACTATATATAATATAAATGTATATCATATTAAAATATATAATATACTATATATAATATAAAAGTATATCACATTAAATAAAATATATACTATATAATATAAAAGTATATCACATTAAATAAAATATATACTATATAATATAATAATTATATATCAACATTAAAAAGATATATAATATATAATATTAATGTATATCACATTAAATATATAAATATATAATATAAATGTATATCACATTAAATAAAATATTAATAAAAATGTATATCACATTTAAATAAATTAATATATAATATGCCATGAATGTATATCACATTAAATAAAATATCAATATAAATGTAAGATCACATTAAATAAATATATAATATAATATGTATATCACATTAAACACTATCTTTCCCTCTTCCTGTATTCCTTATATTTCATTTGTAATGCCACTGGATGTCTTCATTTATATTTTGTGTTTTCCTTTTTATTTCCCTCGTGCATGTTTCCTGTTTTTTTATTTGTTTTCCCTTTTTTTTCCTCTTTTGTATATCACTTTAAATCTATATTATTGTTTTTATTCTCTACTGTGTTCCATTTAATATTCTGCCCCTACCATCTTGTTTCCCTTCCCTCCCTATATAATATAATAATGTGAATGTAATATCAACTAAAATAAAATATATAATTAATGTATATCCATTAAATAAAATATTAATGTATATCAGAATGTAATAATCACATTAATAAAATATTAAATACACAATACATATATAAATGTTTATATCACATTAAATAAATAATGATTAAATATAATGTATATCACATTAAATTAAAATATATATATGACTGTATATCACATTAAATAAAATATTAAATACACATACATATCAAATGTAATCACTTAAAAAATATCTATTATAATATGAATGTATATCACATTAAAATAAATATAAATATAATGTATACACATAATAAAATATTAATAAAATAATATACATGTATATCACATTAATAAAATAATAATATATAATTTGAATGTAATATCACATAAATAAAATATATAATATATAATGTGAAGGTATATCCATTAAAAAAATTAAAACCCATACAAATATAAATGTATCACATTAAAAATAATAATATATAATAAAATGTATATCACATTAAATAAAATATATAATAATAATATGAAATGTAACACATTAAATAAAATATTAATAACACAATACATAATATAAATGTAGTATCACATTAAATAAAATATATAATATATAATGTGATGTTATCACATTAAATAAATATTAAATACAAAACATAATATAAATGTATATCACATTAACTAATATATAATATATAATTAAATTAATACACATTAAAAAAGTATATAATATATAATGATGTATATCACATTAAATAAAATTTAATACACAATACATAATATAAATGTATATCACATTAAATAAAATATATGATGTATAATATGAATGTATATCACATTAAATAAAATATATAATATAATGTGAATGTATCACATTAAAGAAAATATAATACACATATACATAATAAATGTATATCACCGAACTAAAATATATAAGTATATCATGAAGTGTAATACACATTAATAAATATTAAATACACAATACAATAGAAATGTATATCACATTAAATAAAATATATAATATATAGAATGGAATGTAGATACATTAAATAAACAATTAAATACACATATAGAATATAAATGTATACACATGTAAATAAAAGCTATATATAATATGAATGTATATCACATTAAATAAAATATTAAATACACAATATATAATATAAATGTATATCACATTAAATAAAATATATAATATATACTATGAATGTATATCACATGAAATAAAATATGTAATATATAATGTGAATGTATATCACATTAAATAAAATATTAAATACACAATACATAATATAAATGTATATCACATTATATAAAATACATAATAGACAACATATAATATGAATGTATATCAAATTAATTAAAATATATAATATGAATGTATACCACATTAAGTAAAATATACAATACATAATACAAACTTATATCACAAATTTTAAGAATATTAAAGTCTGGTATTAATACAGATCCAGTACTGCAACTGGCAATTTATCAGAAACATTTGTGTTAAAAAGTAGTTGCATGTGTCTGACCAGTTAAATTAATCATGTCCACCCTCAAAACAAAAAACATGATAGTGTCAGTTACAGTACCTGCTCCCAATTCCAACCGATATATTCAGCACATTATCAGATGTATTACTAACCAGATAGTTTAAGGGTAACTGTGATCTCCATACAAGTACAATCTATTGAAAAGAGATCTCTCGTACCTTTCAAACAAACCTAGGGTGATATACTAGTATGTAGCTTCTCTGAATCTTAAGTTATAGGCTTGTAAACTTACAGTTCCTTTTCTGTTATGTCTGTCTGACTCTGTGACAGGCACATGAAGAGCTGTATAATAAGCCCCCAAACAATGATCTTTTCTAAAGCTAGTTAATGCTGGAACACACAAGAAGATTCAGGACAGATTAGTTTGCCGTTGACAAATTGTGCGGATTGTAAGGATTAATCGCACTATTACCATGGATTTTTCAGGGCAACTGACTGATCACTGGTTTGTCAGCCCACAAAATCTGCTTGTTTGTAACCATCCTCTGTAATTTCCTTTACCACTGGACACCTTAGGGAGATTGTCAGGCTTGGGACTAGAATTTAAGAGATTAAGTTTGAGGGGTGGGGTGGGGCTTATGATGTAGCTGATGATGCTGTGTCCCAGCAGTGGGCATGCTGGTGATGTCACCGCTCACAATGCAGGAAATAACACCTTGTAAGCTGAGGTCACACTACAACATGCGCACATGCACACGATAATATTCCGGTTTCGCTCACAATGGCGCACCTAGTTTGGACAGACCGATTGGCCAACACCAGTGTACGTTTTTTTTTACGCACGTTAAAACAGATTTGTGCGGCCTAGTCCTTTATGCTGCTGTAACTTTGCATAGACTGCAGATAAATCCTGACGTGTGTCCTTTGTAATTAAGACCACTTTTGCAGACCACAATTCCCCTTTAAGGATTATTATTGGCCCCATTCTAGTAGAGGAAGTCGGCTCCTCCCTCCATGCAGTCAATTAAAGCTGTGAATGCTGACATCACAACCAATGATTGACTGCTCTTTCCCCTGATGCCTCCTCTGCCTTCACGTTCCTGAAAACTCATTGAGGCAGCAACCTAGAGAAGGGAACACGGGTAATACTTAGAAATGGAAATGTATTAAATAAAATGCTAAGAAAAGTAAGAGAGGACGTGCACTATAAATGTGTAATAGCCCCCCAATGATCTTCCCTATACTCATTATGGGGTAATCGGGTGGGGCTGTACGTAGCCAGATCTTAAGCAGATCACCGACAGAAACCATACAGGCGTAGCAGCGATCTTAAAGCGTTATCCAGCCAGGGAACATCGCAGGTAAGAAAGGCTGCTGTTTTAGAAATTGAAGCCTATTCGGCATTCATGGACTTGGCTTTAATGGCTAACAAGTGTATGGCCAGCTTAACAGATTCCGTCTGTGATCTGCTAAATATCTGTACCGTGTGAACCCAGCTCTACTCTGAATGGGCCCATTAGAAACAGAGGCAGTTATAAAATAACTTTACACAGGAAAAACAACCACAAATTCAATTCAATTTACCAAGACAAGTCCTGGCATTTCCATTTATTACAATAAAATGAAACGGGGGATTAGAAAGTCCTTGAAATGGGACCGAATAACGAGAGACCCAGATGGAATGAATTCTGTCGAAATAAATCCCAAGAGAATAGACAACGTAGCTATAAATTTAAAGTAACTCGTACAAAAAAAGACAGAAAGTTCCTAGACAGTAAAAGTCGCCCGTAAATAAGGCGAAACCCTCCCCAGAACGTGCCGCGTTTACCGTTACGGAGCCAGGGGAAGGAAAAAAGACATTTCCAACTTATTTTCTTCAACCTTGATTAACATTGAGTCTTTAGCTTATTCTGCAATAGAGCCAAACCATTCATTACCGTTAATGAGACAGAATAAGGACGTATAGATTAAAAACCGCTGCCCATCATGCATTTTATTAGGCACCCGCTATAATTATTGACAGGGATCAAGGATATTAAATTCCAAAAAGGAACAATTTTTCTATTAATGTTCTCTAGAGGTATAAAACACATTTAAATTTAATTAGGAAGGAACATTCATGATTTAAGAATAAATCTTCTACTTATTAGTTAGAAGGATGAATTTGATTTATAGGGTTGGGGGGTTCCCAATGTTTTTGGTGGAACGTCCTTCAGGGAGTCAGATAAAACAGGGGAGCCAAGTTACGGCTTGTGTCCCATTTCAGAGTTAGTACAAAACCATTGGCCATTGGGGACAGCAATCAGTCATGGCCATTAGAGATGATGTGACAACCAATGTACGACCGACTTGTACAGCTTTAAGACATGCATCCTCAAGGTGGCTAAGGTCATAAGCAATGGCTGACTTGAGACATGATTTTGAATCACGTAAGTGTTGCAATCTTGGGATTTGGGGGGGACGTGGGGACGAAGGATGCCTTGGTGTAGATTTTAGGTTGGTGGGTGGGCATTCCCTTTAAAGAAAATGTGCTTGGCTCCAAAAAGCATTGCTTAAAACCCCACATACAAATAATAATGCCCAGGAATATATTTATGTAAAGTCAGCAATCAACAAATCAATTTTATTGGTAATATACAGCACTGGAAATGGCTTTATTTGCCTTAGGTGGAGGTCCAACTGCAGTGCACAAGAAACGCATTGTGATTGTACTTTTTCAACCTGTACATTTCTTACGCTGCTCCTAATACTCAAACATATACCGGACAGTGGTGTAGTGCAAGCAGTGGGGCCTACTACATTGTTGGCCATTGGCACGCAGATCGCAAATTGAGATCCAAATCTCAGCAGTGGTTCCTAGCCTTTAGCCTTAAGGAGGTAACACAGCTTCAGAGTGACCCTATTATTTCTTCCAGTTTGTAGCCCCTGGTTTGCTGTCCCTTTCAAACAAGGGTGAAGTCTCTAGCTTCTCTGGATCTTAAGTTATAGGCTTGTAAAGTTACACTTCCCACCCAGGTATTTCCCCCTTTCCAACCCCATCCCAGTTGTTAGCCCCCTTCACCTTCCCTATAATTCCACTTACCCAAAATCAAACAGGTACAGCGTATGAAAAAGAATGAACAAAAGCCATGTGTTCTTGTAAAATGGTTTATTTGTTTCATTTGTCATGCCGTTACGTACCTAGACTTCAATAAAGATGAGTAAAAAAAAAATTACACTTCCCAGACTGCCATGTCTTTGTGTCTCTGTGACAGGTTTGTTAAAAGCTCTGTAACATGTGTTATAAGCTGTCATAAGCCCCACCCCCAAAACCTAGCTTTTCTGAAGCTAGTTAAGTTTCCCCCCCGCATCAGTATATTGAGCAATCCGATATATTTGATCGGATCTCTCGAAAAATCGATCACATGTATGCCGTTTTTCCGATCAACTGCTCAACAATTGTTTATTGACAAAGATCGAGCCAGGCAGAAAATTTTCCACCGACCCCATATTCAGTATCCATCTCTCCACATATTTAAAGGGGAAATCTCGAGAAAGTTCAGGGGCTCCGATCAGAAGAACATCTGCCTGTGTGTTGCTAGCTTTACAGACCTGCACCCATTCTCTGTCCTTTGCTCTACCTATGGGCACCTTAGGGAGAGAAAAACAAATATTTTCAGGCTTGTGGCTAGTTTTAAAAATAATAAGGAAGTTTGGGGCGGGGCTCCTGATGCAGCTAATGATGCTCGGTCTCAGCAGTGGGCATGCTCCAGACTAAGACTTGGGGGCAGAGCTGGGGTGCTGGTGATGTCACAGCTCACAGTGCTAGCAGGAAAATCACCATTTACACTGCTGTAACTTTGGATAGACTGCAGCTAGAAGCATGATCCAGGAGTCATTTTAAAGGTAGGAGTGTGCTCTTTAAATAAAGGCCTCTTGTATGGAGACCACAGTTCCCCTTTCATTTTAGTTCTCCTTTTTTAATACAGACAGTGGCTCATCCTTTCATTTTGGAATTACCTGAACTAGTCAGCACTGTACCTCCTCATGTTTACTACTTAGAATGGCACAATACGTTTATTGAAAGTCTCTCTCACATCTGCTGGCAGATGGCATCCTGGGGAATCACATATCCCATGCTCACGTCTTTGGCTTGATTTATATATAGCAGTGTTTAAAGTAAATACATGTCTCATGGCCATAGGAACAAACCCCTGGTTTCTAGAATTGGACTAGTAAACTCGTATTCAATGTATTGGTTCTTTAGACCAGAATCTGAACTGACCCCTCATAACCTCTAGCAGGACTCAAACAGTGGTAAGAACTTATGTAGAAAGAATGGGAACTCCCTATTGCCCTATGAGGTTAGTGTGTTTTATGCAACTCCCATCGACCCCTGCACTAACTCTGCCAGATGTAGGGCCACAGAAATACCCAATCCTTGAGAATTGCTACATTGACATCATCAGCCACAATACCCAATCCTTGAGCATTGCTGCAGTGACATCATCAGCCACAATACTCAATCCCCGAGCATTGCTACATTGACATCATCAGCCACAATACCCAATCCCCGAGCATTGCTACAGTGACATTATCAGCCACAATACCCATACCTGAGCATTGTTACAGTGACATCATCAGCCACAATACCTAATCCCTGAGCATTGTTACAGTGACATCATCAGCCACAATACCCAATTCCTGAGCATTGTTACAGTGACATCATCAGCCACAATACCCAATCCCAGAGCATTGCTACAGTGACATCATCAGCTACAACACCCAATCCCTGAGCATTGCTAGTGATATTATCAGCCACAATACCCAATCCCTGAGCATTGCTACAGTGACATCATCAGCTACAACACCCAATATTGTTAGTGACATTATCAGCCACAATACCACCCTCTGAGCATTGCTACAATGACATCATCAGCCACAATACCCAATCCCTGAGCATTGCTACAATGACATCATCAGCCACAGTGACCACCGACTTGTGTGTTAGCATGTTGTAAAATGAAGCTGACACTACACAGCAGAACTTATGTTGGCCATATGCTTCATCTTCCAATGTTCCTGTGATGTCCTCCAAGGGTCACTAGAACCATCTAATTTTATCCTATCTGCTTTCGACTAATGGTCACAAAAGGAATTCATTAGGATATTGAATGACCTAGACTATATTGAATGACTTGTGGTTTAAACTAGTCTTTTAACATGTTATAACGGATAACGAATTAAATGTTAAATCTATCAAATGTCTTATTAGTGTATGGCCAGCGTAAGGCGAAAGTGAGCATTACAGTGCTGCACGTTGCCAATAAAATTAAAAGTGCTCATTTTTATGATAAATGGGTTAAAAGAAGTATCAATGTAGTATAAAATGTCATGCTAACTGAGGATGTTTGCCTAATTTTGCAGTTGTGAACTTCTGTTAGCTCCTGGCCAGCAGGAATCCCAGGGTTCTAACTTCACAATCTTCTTAGGGCCCCATTAAAACATAAACAGGGAGATTCAATAAAAGTTCTTATTATTTAAAATGGTGCTAATTTTGCCCCAACCAATCAGATTATTTAACATTTGAAAGCTAACATCTGATTGGTTGGGGCAAAACTAGCACCATTTTAAATAATAAGAACTTTTATTGAATAACCCTGCTTGTCCCCCAATGCTAGAATATTGGCCTACCAATGGCAAAGCCATTAAATCCCATTGCTAGACAAATATGGAATAGCTTCAAACCTACAAAAACTGGGTCCATGAATGATGAACTGAGTACACACAGAACAACATTAGTCCCAACTGACCGCTCGCTAGTGGCCGGGACAAATCACTGTCAGTCACGGCAAAAGGAACAGCAGCTACAGTTCAGTTCGCAAGGCCAGTCACTCACACCATTCAATATTTTCGGTATTATTTTACTATAATATCGGTCGGTTGCCCGAAAATATGATATGGTGTGTACCCAACCTAACACGTTTTATAAATGAATTACTGAAATGCAGGATGAATGGCTCTGACCAATCGCTCCCAATTGATTTTTAGGCAAATTTTGATTGGTCCAAACAATTTGGCATGTTGGAAAAATCACAGCCAATCGTGTGGCCTTCAGTGGGCCAATATTGATCTTAATAAGGTAAGTTTATAGCAGTACCTGATTCGAAATCTGTCGTCCAGATAAACCTTTGAAGAATCTGCACTGAACATTCACATCTGGTTTCCAAATCCAACGTCTGGCAGATCTAATCATTTAGTCTGACGGTAAATTGCTTAAGGACATCTTGAATTTTTACCGGCTGTGTCCCTTGATTACTTTAACTTCCTGCCATTTCTGGAATGTCGGTTACATTGTAAAGTGGAATTAGAAAAGAAACCCACCATGTACACATGGCTTATACTGGCTAATACCAGGTATGGGGCGATAAGCGCCCTGTGTGTAGTGTCTGTTGACACTACAAGTTGTCCCATTTTCATTATCGGACTGGCCAAAATTGTTTGCAACCTTTATTATCAGCCGCGATCGCTAGATAATACTGATCTGTGTATGGCCACCTTAAAGGGACACTATACTGAAAAAATGAATTTGCCTCATCTTAATCTATAATTGAATACATGTACAGTAAGTAGCACTTACTCTGATTTGTGTGTGTTGCTGCATGCCTTCAATCCAGCACACATTTTGTTTAGGAGCAGTATCCCCCCTTCCCTCTTTTAACCACTCCCACTTCCACCCGACCTGACTTTTTCCCACAAACCAACTGTCAGGCCTGCACACAGCATACAGCATTCCAACTGTCAAAACTCTGTCACCATTCCAGCTACAGTAAAACTACTCACAGAAGAATCGTTTTTGAGAGCAAGGAACTTGATTGACAGCTGAAATATATGAAGTTTTAGATTTGATATCTAAAGAAATAGGGGGCAGTTCAACAAAAAATGATACAGTGGTGGTTGGGAAGAATTATAGTTTCCAGTTATGGTCAATTTAAAATAACCTATTTTTTGGTATAGATACCCTTTAAAGGGGAAGTTCAGTGCAAATACATATGCTTTTCAGAAAAAAGAGCAGTATTTTTTCATCCCAATGACCTTAATCTGCCCATTCAGCATTGTGTCTGTGTATAAATAAATGCTACGGAAATACTGACTTCCTGTTTGCAGGACCCCTAGTAGAGACCGTTATGGTTTTGCCCTTAACCCAGCGCCTGGGTTGGTTCAGTTGCTCAGTAGAGATCTGAGCATGTTTGACCCATCCAACAGCCAATCAGTAGAAATTACTGTTAGGAACATTCCAAGGATGTGATGCATCCTGGGAAGAAGGACCGTTAGAACCTGAAATGTCAGCTCACTAATGTCAACAGCAGGAACAGCAAGGGTATGAAATCAACTGATTGGAACAAAATGGAAGAGAATATGTAGAATAACTAAGAAGGCATTACACAAACTAACAATTTAACAAATATTGATAATTTCCACTGAACTGTCCCTTTAAAGTATATATCATTTGAATGTGTTTTGTGGGGGGAAGGATTTGCTGCATAGAACTCTCTAATGTGAAAATGTAACAATATGTTAAAGGGCATGTCCACCAACAAAACATTCTCCAACAAAAAACTAGTTGAAAGGGGACGCGAGCACTGGCAACGTGTCTTTGGCGGCAATTTCGCCCGCCCGCGATTAGCCTAAAGTCGCCCGACCGCGGCCGCCTGGTGGCCTGTCAGGTGCACTCCTCCTGCGTCGCAACCATGATCCCGCCGTGACCACTTCTAGGGCGCCGCCATATTGTTGGTGCGTAGAAGGAAAGTAGACGGGAAGGCGGGGTAACTTGAAGGGGCTAATGGAAGAAGGGTGAGGCGACAGAACGGACACGGCGTTGTGTTCTCGCGAGAGGTCTTAACTGATTTGAAGACGAAGAAGGGCTGGAGGTGTATTATACGTCTATTGGTCTAAGTTAAGTTAATAAAAGCGGCCCACTGGAAGGGGAATGGGGGGTTGAGTCAGCAGCGGGTTGTACATTCCACAAAAATGCGGGCAGAAAGTAGTGTATAGAAAATTAAATTACAATAACTACTATGAATGTCTATCACGGATGAAATAAAGATAGATTACTAAAGTATCATGATAAAGTGTGTGGGGATCACGGATTAAGAATTCTCATAAATCCCAAATACATATGGATGCTAAAATGTATGAGGTCATAGTTGGGAAACATACGTAATCGATGATAGCTAAAAAATAATAGTGACCGGTATCAAAAGGAATCACATTAAAATAGAAATCTATAGCATATAATACTAGGACAGTATATCACACTGAGAATAAAATATAGTACCGTAGAGAGGAAATAAAAGTATATCACAAATTAAAACAAGGAATAGATAAGAAAAAGTAAGTGGGAATCTAAATTACTGGGTATAATGCGGCAATTACAAATATATGCAGGCAAATATAATATAAATGTATCGACATTAAATAAAATATATAAAATAGGGGAAATGTAATATCACCTATAATGAAATAGTATAGTATACTATAGTGGGGAAGGGGGAATGTGCTGAAAGAAATCAACAGGATTAAAAATACAAATACTAGTAGATATAAAATGGTATATCACATGGAAATCAAGCTAATATAAATATAAAATGTATAGTCACAGTTAAAAAAGATATATAATATCGATAAATTATAGATTTGTATCACAACTTAAATAAAATATAATAGATATATAATGGAGGGGGGTAAATGAATTCACATTAAAAATAAATAATGATAATATAAATGTATTCACATGTCTAAGAATAGGGTATAAAGATAAATATATATGAATTAATAGGTCACATTACAATGTACAGATAATATAATAGAAAGTGAGGTATAATCACATTAAAATAAAATATTAAATACACAATACATAATATAAATGTTTTTCACAATTAAATAAATATATAATGTATAATCTGAAATGTATAAGGGAATCACATTAAATAAATAGTAGGTGATATGAAGGTATTCAACATTAAAAAAATTTAATACGCCAGATCCAGTAATAATAGGAGGGGAGGATGTCAAAATAAAAAGGAATATCACATTAAATAAATATATGATGTAATAAACTATGAATGTAAATAATCACAGTAAATAAAATATATAATAGGAATGTATATCGCAGGGGAAATAACAGAGTTCAAAATGCACAATGGCATAAAAAAGTGGCAAGGAGGTGGGAAGGATCCATTAAATAGAAATGAGAAGTAGTGAATAGTAATACATGTGAAGGTATAGCAGCAATTATGAATAACATATATAATTGAATTGAATATATCACATTTAAAGAAAATATATAATATGATCATGGTTAATAGTCATTCATGCACATTAAAATAACATATTAAATAGCACCAGTACATAAATATAACTGGGTTTATCCGAGGTGGAAAATAAAGATATATATGTGATAATATGGAAGTATACTCTTTAAATAAACTATTATGATGAATGTATATTGGCAGCATTAAATAAAATATTAATACACAAAAATAGGGCATGAATATGCGAATTAAGGTATCAACATTAATAAAATAATATGATGTATACTAGAATGTTAATCGACAGTTAAAATAAAAATAATATAAGTATGAATGTATAGTCACATTGGGAAATAACATTTAATATACACAATACGATAATAACAACTGGTATGCGGTCACAATTACAACTGGGGGAAAGACATACTAATAGATCATTTGGGAGATGGTGATGAGGGGAAAATCACAAAATATAAATAAATATATAAGAATATAATGTGAAATTAATATAAAAAAAAAAAATCACAGTTGGGAACTAAAGAAAATAAGTTAAATACACAATACATAATATAAATGTATCGGAATCAGCATTACATAGGCCTATAATACCAATATCTCATTACCAATGTATATCACCATCTACATACCACTAACTCAAGCGAAAATATGAACTAATGAGATGGGTAATAAAAAAAAAGAGGAGGGGGGGGGGGGTCACCAAAAATTAAATGAAGGACATATATCAATCGCAATAGCAATTCGTAAGTGGATATCACATTGAATACGGTAAAAATATAATATATATATGGTGAATGTATATCAACATTAAATAAGGAATTAAAGTACACAAGTAGCAGTAATGGAGGAATGGATATCGCCATAAATAAAATACTATAGATACAATACGAGTGAAGCTAAGTATACACATTAAATAAAATATATATATATAATATGAATGTATATCACATTAAATAAAATATTAATACACAATACATAATATAGAATGTGAATATCACATAATAAAATATAGAATACTAATTAAATGTAGTAGATCACATTAAATAAAATATATAATATATAATGTGAATGTATATCACATTAAAAATAATCACAATACATAATATAAAGATGTATATCACATTAATAAAATATATATAGATATATATGAAATTATATCACATTAATACATATTAAATAAAAATACATAATGAATGATATAACAATTAAAAAAATATAATAATAATGTAGAAAATTTAGATCACATTAATAAAATTTAAATACACAATATTCTATAAATGTATATCACATGATAATAAAATATAAATATAATATGAATGTATATCACATTAAATATTAAATATATAAATAACACATACAATATATATATAAGTGTATATCACATTAAATAAAATATATAATATATACTATGAATGTATATCACATAAATAAATATTATATATATAATGTTCATGTCATTCACATTAAATAAAATATTAAATACACAAAACATAATATAAATGTATATCACATTATATAAAATAATAATAGACAACAGATAAATATGAATGTATATTCAAATTAATTAAATATATAATATGAATGTATACCACATTAAGTAAAATTATACAATACATAATACAAACTTATATCACAAATTTTAAGAATATTAAAGTCTGGTATTATACAGATCCAGTACTGCACTGGCAATTTATCAGAAACATTTGTGTTAAAAAGTAGTTGCATGTGTCTGACCAGTTAAATTAATCATGTCCACCCTCAAACAAAAACATGATAGTGCAGTTACATTACCTGCTCCCAATTCCAACCGATATTTCAGCACATATCAGATGTATACTAACCAGATAGTTTAAGGGTAACTGTGATCTCCATACAAGTACAATCTATTGAAAAGAGATCTCTCGTACCTTTCAACACAACCGCAAATCTTTTTGTTTCTCTGAATCTTAAGTTATAGGCTTGTAAACTTACAGTTCCTTTTCGTTATGTCTATGTCTGACTCTGTGACAGGCACATGAGAGCTGTATAATAAGCCCCCAAACAATGATCTTTTCTAAAGCTAGTTAATGCTGGACACACCAAGAAGATTCAGGACAGATTAGTTTGCCGTTGACAATTGTGCGGATTGTAAGGATTAATCGCACTATTACCATGGATTTTTCAGGGCAACTGACTGATCACTGGTTTGTCAGCCCACAAACTGCTTGTTGTAACCATCCTCTGTAATTCCTTACCACTGACCACCTTAGGGAGATTGTCAGGCTTGGGACTAGAATTTAAGAGATTAAGTTTGAGGGGTGGGTGGGGCTTATGATGTAGCTGATGATGCTGTGTCCCAGCAGTGGGCATGCTGGTGATGTCACCGCTCACAATGCAGGATAACACCTTGTAAGCTGAGTCACACTACACATGCGCACATGCACACGATATATTCCGGTTTCGCTCACAATGGCCACCTAGTTTGGACAGACCGATTGGCCAACACCAGTGTACGTTTTTTTTTACGCACGTTAAAACAGATTTGTGCGGCTAGTCCTTATGCTGCTGTAACTTTGCATGAGACTGCGATAAATCCTGACTGTGTCCTTTGTAATTAAGACCACTTTTCAGACCACAATTCCCCTTTAAGGATTATTATTGGCCCCATTCTAGTAGAGGAAGTCGGCTCCTCCCTCCATGCAGTCAATAAAGCTGTGAATGCTGACATCACAACCAATGATTGACTGCCTCTTTCCCCTGATGCCCTCTCTGCCTTCACTTCCTGAAAACTCATTGAGGCAGCAACCTAGAGAAGGGAACACGGGTAATACTTAGAAAGGGAAATGTATTAAATAAAATGCTAAAAAAGTAAGAGAGGACGTGCACTATAAATGTGTAATAGCCCCCCCAATGATCTTCCCTATACTCATTATGGGTAATCGGGTGGGGCTGTACGTAGCCAGATCTTAAGCAGATCACCGCACGAAACCATACAGGCGTAGCAGCGATCTTAAAGCGTTATCCAGCACAGGAACATCGCAGGTAAGAAAGGCTGCTGTTTTAGAAATTGAAGCCTATTCGCATTCATGGACTTGGCTTTAATGGCTAACAAGTGTATGGCCAGCTTAACAGATTCCGTCTGTGATCTGCTAAATATCTGTCCGTGTGAACCCAGCTCTACTCGAATGGCCCATTAGAAACAGAGGCAGTTATAAAATACACTTTACACAGGAAAAACAACACAAATTCAATTCAATTTACCAAGACAAGTCCTGGCATTTCCATTTATTACATAAAATGAAACGGGGGATTAGAAAGTCCTTGAAATGGGACCAATGAACGAGAGACCCGATGGAATGTATTCTGTCGAAATAAATCCCAAGAGAATAGCAACGTAGCTATAATTTAAAGTAACTCGTACAAAAAAGACAGAAAGTTCCTAGACAGTAAAAGTCGCCCGTAATAAGGCGAAACCCTCCCCAGAACGTGCCGCTTTTACCGTTACGGAGCCAGGGGAGGAAAAAACCATTTCCAACTTATTTTCTTCAACCTTGATTAACATTGAGTCTTTAGCTTATTCTGCAATAGAGCCAAACCATTCATACCGTTAATGAGACAGATAAGGACGTATAGATTAAAAACCGCTGCCCATCATGCATTTTATTAGGCACCCTATAATTATTGACAGGGATCAAGGATATTAATTCCAAAAAGGAACAATTTTTCTATTAATGTTCTCTAGAAGGTAAAAAACACATTTAAATTTAATTAGGAAGGAACATTCATGATTTAGAATAAATCTTCTACTTATTAGTTAGAAGGATGAATTTGATTTATAGGGTTGGGGGGTTCCCAATGTTTTTGGTGGAACGTCCTTCAGGGAGTCAGATAAAACAGGGGAGCCAAGTCGGCTTGTGTCCCATTTCAAGTTAGTACAAAACCATTGGCCATTGGGGACAGCAATCAGTCATGGCCATTAGAGATGATGTGACAACCAATGTACGACCGACTTGTACAGCTTTAAGACATGCATCCTCAGGTGGCTAGGTCTAAGCAATGCTGACTTGAGACATGATTTTGAATCACGTAAGTGTTGCAATCTTGGGATTGTGGGGGACGTGGGGACGAAGGACGCCTTGGTGTAGATTTTAGGTTGGTGGGTGGGCATTCCCTTTAAAGAAATGTGCTTGGCTCCAAAAAGCATTGCTTAAAACCCCACATACAATAATAATGCCCAGGAATATATTTATGTAAAGTCAGCAATCAAACAAATCAATTTTATTGGTAATATACAGCACTGAAATGGCTTTATTTGCCTTAGTGGAGGTCCACTGCAGTGCACAAGAAACGCATTGTGATTGTACTTTTTCAACCTGTACATTTCTTACGCTGCTCCTAATACTCAAACATATACCGGACAGTGGTAGTGCAAGCAGTGGGGCCTCCTACATGTTGGCCATTGGCCCAGATCGCAAATTGAGATCCAAATCTCAGCAGTGGTTCCTAGCCTTTAGCCTTAAGGAGGTAACACACTTCAGAGTGACCCTATATTTCTTCCAGTTTGTAGCCCTCTGTTGTGTCCCTTTCAAACAAGGGTGAATCTCTAGCTTCTCTGGATCTTAAGTTATAGGCTTGTAAAGTTACACTTCCCACCCAGGTATTTCCCCTCCCTTTCCAACCCCATCCCATTGGTTAGCCCCCTTCACCTTCCCTATAATCCACTTACCCAAAATCAACAGTACGTGTATGAAAAAGAATGAACAAAAGCCATGTGTTCTTGTAAAATGGTTTATTTGTTTCATTTGTCATGCCGTACGTACCTAGACTTCAATAAAGATGAGTAAAAAAAAAATACACTTCCCAGACTGCCATGTCTTTGTGTCTCTGTGACAGGTTTGTTAAAAGCTCTGTAACATGTGTTATAAGCTGTCATAAGCCCCCACCCCCAAAACCTAGCTTTTCTGAAGCTAGTTAAGTTTCCCCCGCACAGTATATGAGCAATCCGATATATTTGATCGGATCTCTCGAAAAATCGATCACATGTATGCCGTTTTTCCGATCAACTGCTCAACAATTGTTTTATTGACAAAGATCGAGCCAGCAGAAAATTTTCCACCGACCCCATATTCAGTATCCATCTCTCCACATATTTAAAGGGGAAATCTCGAGAAAGTTCAGGGGCCCGATCAAAAACATCTGCCTGTGTGTTTGCTAGCTTTACAGACCTGCACCCATTCTCTGTCCTTTTCTCTACCTATGGGCACCTTAGGGAGAGAAAACAAATATTTTCAGGCTTGTGGCTAGTTTTAAAAAATAATAAGGAAGTTTGGGGGCGGGCTCCGGATGCAGCTAATGATGCCGGTCTCAGCAGTGGGCATGCTCCAGACAAGACTGGGGGCAGAGCTGGGGTGCTGGTGATGTCACAGCTCACAGTGCTAGCAGGAAAATCACCCTTTACACTGCTGTAACTTTGGATGGACTGCAGCTAGAAGCATGATCCAGGAGTCATTTTATAGGTAGGAGTGTTTCTTTCTAATAAAGGCCTCTTGTATGGAGACCACAGTTCCCCTTTAATTTTAGTTCTCCTTTTTTAATACAGACAGTGGCTCATCCTTTCATTTTGGATTACCTGAACTAGTCGCACTGTACCCCTCATGTTTACTACTTAGAATGGCACAATACGTTTATTGAAAGTCTCTCTCACATCTGCTGGCAGATGGCATCCGGGGAATCACATACCCATGCTCACGTCTTTGGCTTGATTTATATAGCAGTGTTTAAAGTAAATACATGTCTCATGGCCATAGGAACAAACCCCTGGTTTCTAGAATTGGACTAGTAAACTCGTATTCAATGTATTGGTTCTTTAGACCAGAATCTGACTGACCCCTCATAACCTCAGCAGGACTCAAACAGTGGTAAGAACTTATGTAGAAGAATGGAACTCCTATTGCCCTATGAGGTTAGTGTGTTTTATCAACTCCCATCGCCCCCTGCACTAACTCTGCCAGATTTAGGGCCACAGAAATACCCAATCCTTGAGAATTGCTACATTGACATCATCAGCCACAATACCCAATCCTTGAGCATTGCCTGCAGTGACATCATCAGCCACAATACTCAATCCCGAGCATTGCTACATGACATCATCACAGCCACAATACCCATCCCCGAGCATTGCTACAGTGACATTATCACCACAATACCCCATACCTGCAGCTGTTTACAGTGACATCATCACCACAATACCTAATCCCTGACCATTGTTACAGTGACATCATCAGCCACAATACCCAATTCCTGAGCATTGTTACAGTGACATCATCAGCCACAATACCCAATCCCAGAGCATTGCTACAGTGACATCATCAGCTACACACCCAATCCCTGAGCATTGCTAGTGATATTATCAGCCACAATACCCAATCCCTGAGCATTGCTACAGTGCATCCAGCTACAACACACCAATATTGTTAGTGACATTATCAGCCACATACCACCCTCTGAGCATTGCTACATGACATCATCAGCCACATACCCAATCCCTGAGCATTGCTACAATGACATCATCAGCCACAGTGACCACCGACTTGTGGTTAGCATGTTGTAAAATGAGCTGACACTACACAGCAGAACTTATGTTGGCCATATGCTTCATCTTCCAATGTTCCTGTGATGTCCTCCAAGGGTCACTAGAACCATCTAATTTTATCCTATCTGCTTTCGACTAATGGTCACAAAAGAATTCATTAGGATATTGAATGACCTAGACTATATTGAATGACTTGTGGTTTAAACTAGTCTTTTAACATGTTATAACGATAACGAATTAAATGTTAAATCTATCAAATGTCTTATTAGTGTAGGGCCAGCGTAAGGCGAAAGTGAGCATTAAAGTGCTGCACGTTGCCAATAAAATTAAAAGTGCTCATTTTTATGATAAATGGGTTAAAAGAAGTATCAATGTAGTATAAAATGTCATGCTAACTGAGGATTTTTGCCTAATTTTGGCAGTTGTGAACTTCTTGTTAGCTCCTGGCCAGCAGGAATCCCAGGGTTCTAACTTCACAATCTTCTTAGGGCCCCATTAAAACATAAACAGGGAGATTCAATAAAAGTTCTTATTATTTAAAATGGTGCTAATTTTGCCCCCACCAATCAGATTATTTAAACATTTGAAAGCTAACATCTGATTGGTTGGGGCAAAACTAGCACCATTTTAAATAATAAGAACTTTTTATTGAATAACCCTGCTTGTCCCCCATGCTAGAATATTGGCCTACCAATGGCAAAGCCATTAAATCCATTGCTAGAACAATATGGAATAGCTTCAAACCTACAAAAACGGGTCCATGAATGATGAACTGAGTACACACAGAAAACATTAGTCCCCAACTGACCGCCTCGCTAGTGGCCGGACAAATCACTGTCAGTCACGGCAAAAGGAACAGCAGCTACAGTTCAGTTCGCAAGGCCAGTCACTCACACCATTCAATATTTTCGGTATTATTTTACTATAATATCGGTCGGTTGCCCGCAAATATGATATGGTGTGTACCCAACCTAACACGTTTTATAATGAATTACTGAAATGCAGGATGAATGGCTCTGACCAATCGCTCCCAATTGATTTTTAGGCAAATTTTTGATTGGTCCAAACATTTTGGCATGTTGGAAAAATCACAGCCAATCGTGTGGCCTTCAGTGGGCCAATATTGATCTAATAGGTAAGTTTATAGCAGTACCTGATTCGAAATCTGTCGTCCAGATAAACCTTTGAAGAATCTGCACTGAACATTCACATCTGGTTTCCAACCAATCCACGTCTGGCAGATCTAATCATTTAGTCTGACGGTAAATTGCTTAAGGACATCTTGAATTTTTACCGGCTGTGTGCCCTTGATTACTTTAACTTCCTGCCATTTCTGGAATGTCGGTTACATTGTAAAGTGGAATTAGAAAAGACCCACCATGTACACATGGCTTATACTGGCTAATACCAGGTATGGGGCGATAAGCGCCCTGTGTGTAGTGTCTGTTGACACTACAAGTTGTCCCATTTTCATTATCGGACTGCCAAAATTGTTTGCAACCTTTATTATCAGCCGCGATCGCTAGATAATACTGATCTGTGTATGGCCACCTTAAAGGGACACTATACTGAAAAAATGAATTTGCCCTCATCTTAATCTATAATTGAATACATGTACAGTAAGTAGCACTTACTCTGATTTGTGTGTGTTGCTGCATGCCTTCAATCCAGCACACATTTTGTTTAGGAGCAGTATCCCCCCTTCCCTCTTTTAACCACTCCCACTTCCACCCGACCTGACTTTTTCCCACAAACCAACTGTCAGGCCTGCACACAGCATACAGCATTCCCACTGTCACAACTCTGTCACCATTCCAGCTACAGTAAAACTACTCACAGAAGAACGTTTTTGAGAGCAAGGAACTTGATTGACAGCTGAAATATATGAAGTTTTAGATTGATATCTAAAGAAATAGGGGGCAGTTCAACAAAAAATGATACAGTGTGGTTGGGAAGAATTATAGTTTCCAGTTATGGTCAATTTAAAATAACCTATTTTTTGGTATAGATACCCTTTAAAGGGGAAGTTCAGTGCAAATACATATGCTTTTCAGAAAAAAGAGCAGTATTTTTTCATCCCAATGACCTTAATCTCCCATTCAGCATTTGTTTGTGTATAAATAAATGCTACGGAAATACTGACTTCCTGTTTGCAGGACCCCTAGTAGAGACCGTTATGTTTTTGCCCTTACCCAGCGCCTGGGTTGGTTCAGTTGCTCAGTAGAGATCTGAGCATGTTTGACCCATCCAACAGCCAATCAGTAGAAATTACTGTTAGGAACATTCCAAGGTGATGCATTCTGGGAAGAAGGACCGTTAGAACCTGAAAATGTCAGCTCATTAATGTCAACACCAGGAACAGCAAGGGTATGAAATCAACTGATTGACAAAATGGAAGAGAATATGTAGAATACTAAGAAGGCATTACACAACTAACAATTTAACAAATATTGATAATCTCCACTGAACTGTCCCTTTAAGTAATACACTGATAAAAAAAATCAGCGGGGAGATTCAATAAAAGTTCTTATCGTTTAAAATGGTGCTAATTTTGCCCCAACCAATCAGATCTTATTTAACATTTGAAAGCTAACATCTGATTGGTTGGGGCAAAATTAGCACCATTTTAAACGATAAGAACTTTTATTAAATCTCCCTGCGAGTTTCTTGTTTAAAGTACAACTCCACCCTTATAAGAACATCTTTTAGAAAGAATGGCCTCTTCAAAATATGTTGATATATCATAGTTTGTCCTATGAATTCATTACTGTATGCCTGCTATGCTTCTGGATGCCTCATGGAAACTGAGCAGCAATTTAGAAACCTGTACTGAGCATTTACTGAGCCTGGGCATGCTCAGAAGAGGCAGACAGGGGATTAACATTCAGTCATTGGCTGTGATGTCAACTGTCAAATCCATAACTGACAGTTACTAACTGGAAGAACCAGGAAGCAGAAACAGGGGAAACAGGACATTGTGCAGGATTTCAGGTTAGACTAATATATTTCACATTTCAAACTATTACCGTTTAGTGTCGCGTCGGGGCTTTGTGGGTGATTTACCTGTATGTAAGTTTTCATTTTAGGGCTGGACTTGCCCTTTAAGGCTACGTTCACACTATGCATTTTTTTAACGCAGCAGAACATTAATTAAGCTTATGAATTCCACTGTGTTAACTCGAGAAAAGCATGCGCGCAATTTACTGTCCGTCTGCGATCCGCAACAAAAATAGTGAGCGCATATGGTGAAGAAATTGCAGCGATATCTGGTATTTTACGTGTTTTTGTCACATTAACCCTAAAGTGATTAACTCGCAAAGTCAAAAATGTCTCGATGAAGACCATGAATTTTATCACATTATCTCCAGTGCGAAGCCCCTTTTTTCCCCAATGAATAAAATATGGGAACAAAGCTATGAGGAACTTGAATATCAGGTAGATGGGGACTATCAGGGAGATTCAATAAAAGTTCTTATTGTTTAAAATGGTGCTAATTTTGCCCCAACCAATCAGATGTTAGCTTTCAAATGTTAGATAAGATTTGATTGGTTGGGGCAAAATTAGCACCATTTTAAACGATAAGAACTTTTATTGAATCTCCCTGCATGTATTGTATTTAGATGGAACTGGTAGCATGGCAGATTGTTGCCTTCAGCTTGAAGTTGACTTTTTTTCTCCATGGTGCATGGTAAACAATCCAAAACATTGGAGTCACCGATGACATTATGGGGGTATCACTGTGCAATTCGGAGAAATATTTCATTGACGGAACTTGTAAAAGGTATAGCAACAGTGCATTGTGGGTACACAAATGGAGGAGGCCTAAAGGGTGATGCCAAAAGAACGTTTTTTTACTATCGGAAAGACGACTGATATTTATTACACTACAGCATATTGTGGCTTTACATGGAAAAAGTGACCAGGTGGGAAAATATATCTCAGGGACATCAGAAGTTGAAGATGGACTGTGGACCTTAAAGGGCACGTAAGAGACCAGAAAGTGGAGGACCATATATCTAACTAAAATACGCAGAAGCCAGATAATTACTTGTATTGACACCGAGCATTACCACATATACAAACATAGAAAAGATAATCAATGCACATTCCTAGAACCCATACAATATCATATTATCTGCACATTGGCATACTTTATAAACAAACAAAGGGGTTTTAGTATAAATTACCTGTGACATCACATAATGAAAAGCCTTCAACCACGTCAAGGTAACCCCAGTCTGTAAGCGTCAACGTCTAACCTTTATTACTTCAATTACCATTAGCAGGCTTTTCATTCATGTGATGACAGTAATGTATACTAAAACCCCTTTGTTTAAAGTATGCCAGTGTGCAGATAATTGATATTGTATGGGGCCTAGGAATGTGCATTGATTATCTTTCTATGTTTATAGTATGCCAGTGTGCAGAATATGATAATTGTATGGGGCCTAGGAATGTGCATTGATTATCTTTCATGTTTATAATGTATGCCAGTGTGCAGATAATATGATATTGTTGGGGCCTAGGAATGTGCATTGATTATCTTTTCTATGTTTATATTGTATGCCAGTGTGCAGATAATATGATATTGTATGGGCCTAGGAATGTGCATGATTTCTTTTCTATGTTTATAATGTATGCCATTGTGCAATAATTGATATTGTATGGGGCCTAGGAATGTGCATTGTTATCTTTTCTATGTTTATAATGTATGCCATGTGCAGATAATATGATATTGTATGGGCCTGAATGTGCATTGATTATCTTTTCTATGTTTTATAATGTTATGCCAGTGTGCAGATAATATGATATTGTAGGGGGCCTAGGAATGTGCATTGATTATCTTTTCTATGTTTATAATGTATGCCAGTGTGCAGATAATATGATATTGTATGGGGCCTAGGAATGTGCATTGATTATCTTTTCTATGTTTATAATGTATGCCAGTGTGCAATAATATATTGTATGGGGCCTAGGAATGTGCATTGATTATCTTTTCTATGTTTATAATGTAATGCAAGTGTGCAGATAATATGATATTGTATGGGGCCTAGGAGTGCATTGATTATCTTTTCTATGTTTAAAAGTATGCCATGTGTGCACGATAATATGATATTGTATGTGGCCTAGGAAGTGCATTGATTATCTTTTCTATTATGTTTATTGTATGCCATGTGCAGATTATGATATTGTATGGGGCCTGAGAATGTGCATTGATTTAATCTTTTCTATGTTATAATGTATGCCAGTGTGCAGATAATATGATATTGTATGGGGCCTAGGAATGTGCATTGATTATCTTTTCTATGTTTATATTGTATGCCAGTGTGCAGATAATATGATATTGTATGGGGCCTAGGAATGTGGCATTGATTATCTTTTCTATGTTTATAATGTATGCCAGTGTGCAGATAATATGATATTTGTATGGGCCTAGGAATGTGCATTGATTATCTTTTCTATGTTTATAATGTATGCCAGGTGCAGATATATGATATTGTATGGGGCCTAGAATGTGCATTGATTATCTTTTCTATTTTATAATGTATGCAGTGTGCAGATATATGATATTGTATGGGCCTAGGAATGTGCATTGATTATCTTTTCTTATGTTATTAATGTATGCCAGTGTGCAGATAATATGATATTGTATGGGGCCTAGGAATGTGCATTGATTATCTTTTCTATGTTTATAATGTATGCCAGTGTGCAGATAATATGATATTGTATGGGGCCTGGAATGTGCATTGATTATCTTTTCTATGTTTATAATGGTATGCAAGTGTGGCAGTAATATGATATTGTATGGGGCCTAGGAATGTGCATTGATTATCTTTTCTATGTTTTATAATGTATGCAAGTGTGCAGATAATATGATATTGTATGGGGCCTAGGAATGTGCATTGATTTTTTCTATGTTTATAAAGTATGCCAGTGTGCAGATAATGATATTGTATGGGCCTAGGAATGTGCATTGATTATCTTTTCTATGTTTATATTGTATGCCAGTGTGCAGATAATATGATATTGTATGGGGCCTGGGAATGTGCATTGATTATCTTTTCTAGTTTATAATGATGCCAGTGTGCAGGTATATGATATTGTATGGGGCCTAGACTGTGCATTGATTATCTTTTCTATGTTTTATAATGTATGCCAGTGTGCAGATAATATGATATTGTATGGGGCCCTGGAGAATGTGCATTGATTATCTTTTCTATGTTTGTATAAATGTTTGACCAGATCAGTAGCACTTCCACTAAATGTAGTTGTGACTTGGCCTAATCGGAGTGCTTCCACAATCCTTGTATTGTGAGCATCTCCATACTAGGTATTTAATGTTACTTGGCACCCAGATCTTTCCCCAAATACTACATTACCCCACAAGAAATTTCTTTTTCATTTTTAACTCATGTAAACTAATGAACTATGGACAGAACTATGGTCTGTACATATTTATTTATCACGAAGGAAGCAAGTTAATGCCATGAACTCCTATATTTAGACTTTCTGGACACTAAATTTTAAAGGGCAGCTATACTGAAAAAAAAGTTATTTTAAATTGACAATAATTCTTCCTTTCTATCACTGTCATTTTATTGTTGATCTTCCCCCTATTTCTTTAGATATCTAATCTAAATGTACATTTAAAGGTATGTCCACCCAAATAAAATTTTTGATATAAGATTCCCAAGGGCTCCCAGCCCCAACCGCTATATTTGTATCTTATAAACGCCCCCCAAACTTTACTTACCTCCCCTCTTTCCTCCGCCGCGCTCCCGGCCCTCTGCTTGCGAGAAAATTCAAGCAGAGGGGCGGGACCGGCAGCCGCGCCTGTGATTGCTGAGCGGCAGCCCAATCACGGACGCGGCTGCCGGCAGCTTCACTTCGCCGAGGAAAGTGAGAGTAAGTAAAGTTTGGGAGCTTTCTAAGATACAAATATAGCGGTTGGGGCTGGGAGCCCTTGGGAATCTTATATATTAAACATTTTAACGCTAGGGGGAAGGAATTGGGAGAGGGAGGGAGGGAGAAGGGCTGCAGTACGCATTCCAAACTTCTCCCAGAGGCCAGTGGAGGCAGAGTCCTATATGGACTCTGCTAGCCTCCTGGTGGGATTTTTTGGGACTTTGGGGGGGGACTACAGAGACCCTATGGAGCTGGGATTGAGGTAAGGATTAGACTACACTACATGGTGGGGCCAGTAGTTGGGGGGATTATAGTTTTGGGGTGGACATGCCCTTTAAGCTGTCAATCAAGTGCCTTATTATCATAAACTATTCTTCTGTGAGAAGTTTTCTGTAGCTGGAATGGTGACAGAGTTTTGACAGTTGGAATGCTGTATGCTGTGTGCAGGCTTGACAGTTGGTTTGTGGGAAAAAAGTCAGGTCAGATGGAAGTGGGAGTGGCTAAAAGATGGAAGGGGGGGGATCCTGCTCCTAAACAAAATGTGTGCTGGATTGAAGGCATGCAGCAACACACGCACCTCAGAGTAAGTGCTACTAACATTTATTTATAGATTAAGAAAAGTCATTTTTTCAGTATAGTGTCCCTTTAATCAATCATACAATAGTATTATCAGCACATTATTTACACTTCTTTCAGTTTAATATAAAAACGGACCATATTACTCGAATATAAGTTTGATCCGAGATAAGTCGAGGGTAAAAAATAATACCATTACTGCCTTCTGATTCTGTATTGTTTTCAGGCTTTAGTTGCCCTTTAAATGGAAAGCATTCCCATACAGTAAAGCCAATTCCAGTATGGGACTACTGTATGGGCTACTGTATGGGACTTCTGCTATCCATTTAAAGGGCAACTAAAGCCTGAAACAATACAGAATCAGAAGGCAATCTTTAATAATAGATACCCATCCTCCTAGATCTGTATTTGTGGTTAGTTGCCCTTTAGATCCCACACAGTAACCCCAATACCATGGCACTCCAGATGTTTGTAACACAACAACCCAGCATGCTTTAGTAGCTGGGAGTTGTAGTTTACAAACATCCGCAGTGGAACTGCACACACCCTCCCCCCCCTCCCAGCCACTGTACTAACTTGGAAATACCGGTAGGAATCCGGCTGTGACTGCATTCACTGACATCCATTCCCACCTGAAGGCTCAGTCACTAACTTCAATGAGGAATCCGGCTGCCGCATCTGCTGACATTCCGTCTGAAGTCTCAGTCACTAACTTCAATGAGGAATCCGACTGCAGCATCCACTGATGGTCGCATCCACTGACGTCACTACTTGGCGCCGGTCTCATTTTCCGGCCCGAGTAGTGACATCAGTGGATGCGACCATCAAAGGATGTGGAAGCCGGATTCCTCATTCAAGTAAGTGACTGACCCGAGTATAAGTCGAGTCGACTTATACTCGAGTATATACGGAAATTAATTAATTAGGTTTTTGATTTGTGTTTAGCCCTCTATGAATGTATAATTGAAATAACTACACTGGCCAGCCTGTGAATATTACATTTTTATATGGGATATATTTTAATTCAATGTTTATTTTGAATATATTAATAATAAAGTAATAATCATATTAGTATTTTATTGCTCTGCACTTTATATTTAGCTTTACTTTTTTTTTTTCTGCGCGCAGGGGCGGAGGGCTAGTTGATCCAACCTAGGCAACTTTTATTTATTTCTCCTTTAAACTATATAAAGTGGATCTTACTAGAAGATAAGGAAATATTTGTTTGTTTCCCCAGATTCTGTAAAATTAGCTTCTAAAAGAGGCAACCAAGCTGATAGTGACACCACAGATAAATTAATGGGCAAATGGTCTCCGGACAAGTTGGGGTTATAGGGCGTCACTCCAAAAAACTTTTCTTCAGATTGTATATTACCCCCCCAAACCCCGGTTTCTGCGTTGGGGGGCGGACCCCGAAACGCGTCAGATGAGCCTGACTCTGGAGGTTTTTATGCTGTGCTAAACAAAGTTGATTTTTGGAGCTTCCTGAAGTGCGGACTTTACTGTTTTTTGCTGTGCTATACAAGCAATCCATACCAAGACTATTGCTATGGGAAATAGTGAAATGGGTATATATGGGTAACAATATGAGCAACGCTGATATGAATAATACTGATATGAGGAATTCCGATATGAACAATACCGATATGAGCAATACTGATACTAAGCTTACCGTATGAACAATCCCGATATGGGCAACATTTGAAACAATGCTGATATGAGCAATACTGATACGAGCATTACCGATATGAGCAATACTGATACCAAAATACGATACCAGCAACCGATATGAACATACTTATACGGGCAATACCAATATGGGTAACAATATAAACAATACCACTATGAAAATACTAAAACGAGCAATACTGATACGAGAAATACCGATATGAATAATAATGATACGAGCAGTGGTCTATGTTGCTATTTCTCATAATTATACCACACAGTACACACATACACAGTATCACACACACATACACAGTACACCCATGCACACTCACACAGTAGCACAAATCTAACACACACAGTAATACCATACACAGCAACACTCACAGTAGCACACAATTTACACACACACAGTAATACACATACACAGCATCACTCACAGTAGCACACACAATCTAACACACACACAGTAATACACATACACAGCAACACTCACAGTAACACAGTAATACACATACACACACACAGTAACATACACACTAACACACCCACACACACTTTCTACCACACAGTAACACATGCACACAATAACACACACTCACCACTCTGACAGCCCTGACTGACCCTTCACACGAAGGAAAGGGTGGAGAGGAGGAGCTGGGGGAGGAGTCAGTCTCCGCTCTGAGTTGCAGGCAATGTGAATGGTCAACGTAAACGACCAAAATATCCGCCCGGCACAGGAGCAGAGCTCCAGACGAGGCGGGGGTTTTCGTTTCCCTGAGCGGGCATTACCGCTGGAGCGGAAGCGGCGGTTCTTTGTTTATTGTTATTGGTGTCGGCGATGTGGGGTGCAGCATATGAAGGATGGAAGAGACGATGTTGTCCGTCAGGGAGCAAAACTTCTACAGCCAAGTCCGGGAATGTCTGGTAACTACCACACACCGACCGACCGATCACCCGGCACCGACTCTCCGGCACGGGTCTCCTGACTGGGGGGGGCGAGTCAGTGGGCGGGGACTGTCAGGGGAGGTGTGTCCATGGAGACAATTGTGTGTGTAATGTATAATTACTGTGTGTGTTATAATTGTGTGTTTGTTTATAATTGTGTGTTTAATTACTGTGTTTATAATGTGTGTGTTCATTTATAAATGTGTGGTGGGAGTGGTTACTGTGTGTTGTGTATAATTTGTGTGTGTGTTTAACTGTATGGTGTGTATCATTACCGTGTCTTAATGTAATTGTGTGTGTGTTATAAATGTGTGTGAATGATTATTGTGTGTTTGTAATTGCGTGTTTGTGTATAATTGTGTGTGATAATGTATAATTGTGTGTGTTATAACTGTATGTGTGTTTGATTACCGTGTGTGTATAATTGTGTATGCCTACTGTGTGGTTGGTTGGAACAAGATTTGTCCGTGTGTGAATGTACATGGGATCAACACACCGTACGAATGTATTAATCATCCTAGGAGTGTGTACCCTACATTACATGGGTACATTATTGTATGTAATCTGTGAGTGTGTGTGTGAATGTATGCGAGGGTCTTTATGTGTGTGCTACTCTAAGTGTAAATATGTGTGTGTGAATTACCTTGTTTTATTGGTGTGTGTGTTGTAATCACTTACCACAGGCCTGGAATATAGCTATAATAGTACAGTTATAGTAGTTATAACAACACAGTAATAAAAATGGTTATATATATATATATATATATATATTATATATTATATATATATATATATAATATATATATATATAATGACCCCAAATGTAAGTTATAAGGCTATTAGAAGTCACCAAGGGGTTTCCGTGACCATATAAAAGGCCGCAGGCTAGTATCTTTATACAGGGCACGGACTCCAAGGTGACTTCTAATATCCCTTTAACTTACAGTTCGGGGTGCATTATTTATTATAACCTACCCCTTTTGTGGCTTCTGGTTTCCTTCTCCTCCTGGAACTGTAGAGTATAAGGCTATAATCTTACAGTTCCTCCCATAAAAATCCACTACAGGGGTAGGTTATAGACAGGGATGGAATTTCTGTACATTTGCCCGTGTGTTCACATTGTAACTGTTTATATGTTATCTGCATAGTGACAGCTTCTTATCTAGAAATGGTTAGATGCTGCTTTAACTTTTCAAGGGCGTTCTATACCCAGACTTCATTGTTCGTTATCCAAACCCACACTTCATTATTCCAATTTTTTACCATGTACACATGTGCCGTTTGTTCCAAATTGCTCCAGTTTATTTTACTGTTACAACTTAACCCCAACTTTTTTATAATTTGAATTCGCGTTAGTCCAAAACTTACCCAAAGCTGATATTTTGGGAACTTTGGTCTCCATACAGAATAGGATAATGTGTCAAGCTACTATGACTCAAAAGTTCTAGGAATGTAAATTTTCTCTTCCTAGTCTGCACTGTTTCTGTGACAGACATATCATCAGCTGTGTAATACGCAAAAATCGATCTTTTATTAAGCTAGTTAGAGGCTTGCAATCATCTGCGCTTTCCTCTGCCTAGGATCATTTTTCCTTTTTAGGCTAATGGAAGGTCAAGTCAGCAGCAATGGTGTTGGTGATATCACAGCACACAGTGTAAGCAGGACGCACCAGACCATACTGATGTTTGTATGTGTTTTTTAGAGGCCACTTGTGTGGAAACCACAGTTCCCATTTAAAGGACACTAAACGTTTTCCAGTACTTTAAGTACATGAATATTATCTACTATTGCAGGGAGGTGCAAAAGCTTATTCCCACTTTACCTTACCGGTGCTCCACCCGGCTCCTCAGCTCTCAGGTGCATGACCCGACCGAGTGCCTATCATCGGCGCATGCGCACCATAAAAAAGGTAGGCATGCGATCGGGACAGTCCTTCTGACAGCTGTGAAGGAGCCGCAAGTGGAGTGCCAGTAGGTAAGTGTTTTTGCCTTTCCTGGGCGTTCTGTTATTCACAAGAAGGTGGGTATAAGCATTCTTACCTCCCTGTGAATAATAGTTTACAGATTTCATGTGTTTAAAAAATCAGATTAAGTGTCTTTAATTCATTTCTGTTCCATTTACCAGCTACTTCTTAGGCTGGGTACACAGGGTGATTTTTTTGTCAAACGGACAATATTTTCGTATTTGTCGGGTGGATAATCGCCGGCGTGTCTGCTGTCGCCTGATGTCTGTTGCCTGGATCGGCCAATCGAGCAATCGACCTGTCGTAAATCACCAGCGATCGTGTGGTCTCCTATGGACCGTCGAATGGTCGATGTGACTTTCACCACGGCCGACTGATTTGTCCTGACCGGCCGCTCGCTTGGCGAACGACTGGTTGGGATAAAACTTTGGCTGTGTGCACCCAGCCTTAGCACCTTACCCAGTGGGTTAATTATGCTCCAGGGGAAAATGTTTTTTTGGTAGCGCTTTCCAAATGTACCAAATAAAGAACTTATAGCACTAGAGGCTTTTTCCCTGGTGCCCATATCTCCCTCTATTTTAGATATTTATCTTGTTTTATGCACAGTCCGATATAAAATAGCTTTTAATGTCTGTTTGCTTTGCGAATTAGTTGAATAAGTATCTTGTGGGAGTTAATTATACAATAGTTCTGTGTACACACCGTATTGCTGCACTTTGCTGGTTACATCACAAGGTAATGCATTGCCACTGAATTCTATATTAAACAAGGTTCCCTGAGATTGTCCTGTACATGGCGGTACCCGCGGGTTAAACCATTTGCAGGTCAGTTGGGTACCCACATGGGTTTTAAATGGTTACGGCGGTCGGGTCTGGTCTGGGTAAAGAGAACTGAGGTCAGGTTCGGGTAACCACATTGGGTTTAATGGGTTACGGGTCGAGTCTGGGTAATGAGAACTGCAGGTCGGGTTCGGTAACCCACATTTGGGTTTGAATGGTTACGGGTCGAGTCTGGTAAGAGAACTGCAGGTCGGGTTCGGGTAACCACAGTTGAAGGTGGTTTGAAGGTTACGGTCGGGTCTGGGTAAAGAGAACTGCAGGTCGGGTTGCGGTTAACACCACATTGGGTTTGAATGGGTTACGGGTCGAGTCTGGTAAAGAGAACTGCAGTTGGGTTCGGGTAACCACATTGGGTTTGAATGGGTTACAGGTCGATCTGGTAAAGAAACTGCAGGTTGGGTTCGGGTAACCCACATTGGGTTTGAATGGGTTACGGGGTCGAGTCTGGGTAAAGAGAACTGCAGGTCGGTTCGGGTAACCCACATTGTTTTTGAATGGGTTACGGGTCGAGTCTGGGTAAAGAGAACTGCAGGTCGGGTTCGGGTAACCCACATTGGGTTTGAATGGGTTACGGTCGAGTCTGGGTAAAGAGAACTGCAGGTGGGTTCGGGGTAACCCACATTGGTTTGAATGGGTTACGGGTCGAGTCTTGGGTAAAGAGAACTGCAGGTCGGTTCGGGTAACCCACATTGGGTTTAATGGGTTACGGTTCGAGTCTGGGTAAGAGAACTGCAGGTCGGGTTCGGGTAACCCACATGGGTTTGAATGGGTTACGGGTCGGGTCTGGGTAAAGAGAACTGCAGGTCGGGTTCGGGGAACCCACATTGGGTTTGAATGGGTTACGGGTTCGGGTCTGGGTAAAGAGAACTGCAGGTCGGGTTCGGGTAACCCACATTGGGTTTGAATGGGTTACGGGTCGGGTCTGGGTAAGAAGAACTGCAGGTCGGGTCGCGGTAGAAGAATGCAGCCTGTCCTATGAAGAGAAATCTGTTTGTAATAACGGAACTGAGAATATCATGTTATCAATGTTCAGTGTGTATAGCACCTTACAACTAATTCACACTATGGCAGTAAGTGCAAATATTATATATTATTTATATATATATATATATATATTATATAATATATATATATATATATATTATCATATATAAATATATAGCAAAAGCTCCCAGCCTCTTGAGGTTCGTACACACCTGCAATCTTCACCTGAGCGCCAACCTCCGGGTCGGCTCTCGGGGAGATCGCACCTTTACTGTGTTTTTTGGCTGGGTAATAATTGAGTTGTCAGCAGCTCTGATTGTCCTTAGAAATCTTATACAGGATGGCATTGTGGGTATTACAGAGATCACTGGGTAATGTAGTTATAATGTTATCAGGATGGCATTGTGGGTATACAGAGATCACTGGGTATTGTTTGAATGTTATACAGGATGGCATTGTGGGTATTACGAGATCACTGGGTAATGTAGTTAGAAATGTTATACAGGATGGCATTGTGGGTAATTACAGAGATCACTGGTATGTAAGTTTTATAATGTTATACAGGATGGCATTGTGGGTATTACAGAGATCACTGGGTAATTAGTTTTGAATTTTATACAGGAGGGCAATTGTGGGTATTACAGAGATCACTGGGTAATGTAGTTATAATGTTAACAGGATGGCATTGTGGGTATACAGAGATCACTGGGTAATGTAGTTTGAATGTTGAGACAGATGGCATTGTGGGTATTACAGAGATCACTGGGTAATGTAGTTAGAATGTTTACGAGTGGCATTGTGGGTATTACAGAGATCACTGGGTAATATAGTTTAGAAGTTTATACAGGATGGCATTGTGGGTATTACAGAGATCACTGTTAATGTAGTTAGAATGTTATACAGGATACATTGTGGGTATTCAGAGATCTCTGGGTAATGTAGTTAGAATGTTTATACAGGATGCATTTGTGGGTAGGAATACAGACAGCTATTGTACAACTTTAACTCTTGTAGTGCCCGGGTAGGTATTACAGAGATCACTGGGTAATGTAGTTAGAATGTTATAACAGAATGGCATTGTGGGTAGGATATCAGACAGCTATGTACAACTTTAACTCTTGTAGTGCCTGGTAGGTGTTACGAGAATCACTGGGTAGTAGTTAGAATGTTATACAGATGGCATTGTGGATAGGGATACAGACAGCTATGTACAACTTTAACTCTTGTTGACTCTGTAGTCCTGGGTAGGTATTACAGAGATCACTTGGGTAATGTAGTTAGAATGTTATGCGGATGGCATTTGGGTAGGAATACAGACGCTATGTACAACTTAACTCTTGTAGTGCCTGGTAGGTAGTATTACAGAGATCACTGATCACTGTGGTAATGTAGTTAGAATGTTATACAGGATGGCATTGTGGATAGGGATCAGACAGACAGCTATGTACAACTTTAAACTCTTGTAGTAGTGCCACGGGGTAGGTATTACGAGAATCACTGGGTAATGTAGTTAGAATGTTATACAGGATGGCATTGTGGGTAGAGTAACGACGGCTAGGTACAACTTTATCTCTTGTATGCCGGGTAGGTATTACAGAGATCACTACTGGGTAATGTAGTTAGAAGTTATACAGGAGGGCATTGTGGTTAGGAATACAGACAGCTATGTACAAACTTTAACCTTGTAGTGCCGGGTAGGTATACAAGATCACTGGGTATAGGTATGTTAAAGTTTATAACGGATGGCATTGTGTGGGAAATAACAGACAGTCGGATGTACAACTTTAACTCTTTGTAGTGCCCGGGTAGTATTACAGAGATCACTGGGTATGTAGTTAGAATGTTATACACAGGATGGGCATTGTGGTAGGAATACAGACGGCTATGTACAAACTCTTTATCTCTTGTATTGCGCAATACAAGAGATAAAGAGTTATGTACCCACCATTAGCTCGTCTGTAGTCCTACCACAATGCCATCCGTGTATAACATTCTAACTACATTACACCAGTGATCTCTGTAAACTACCCGGGCCTACAAGAGTTAAAGGTCATAGCTAGAAGTTGTACATGCTTCTTATCCCACACAATGCCATCCTGTTATAAACTTCTAACATACCTATACCCAGTGATCTCTGTAATACCTACCGCGGCACTACAAGGTTAAAGTTGTACATAGCTGTCTGTATTCCTACCCACAATGCCCATCCTGTATAACCTTCTAACTACATTACCCAGTGATCTCTGTAATACCTACCCGGCAATACAAGAGATAAAGTTGTACCTAGCCGTCGTTACTTCTACCCACAAAGCCATCTGTATAACATTCTAACTACATTACCCAGTGATTCTCGTAATAACCTACTCACCAGGGCACTACTACAAGAGTTTAAAGTTGTACATAGCGTCTGCTGATCCCACCACAATGCCATCCTGTATAACATTCTACTACATTACCCTACAGTGATCTCTGTATATACCTACCAGGCACTACAAGAGTTAAGTTGTACATTAGCGTCTGTATTCCTACCCACAATGCCATCCTGCATAACATTCTAACTACATTACCCAGTGATCTCTGTAATACCTACCCAGGCCGTCAACAAGAGTTAAAGTTGTACATAGCTGTCTGTATCCCTATCCACAATGCCATCCGTGATAACATTCTAACTACCTTACCCAGTGATATCTCGTAACACCTACCCAGGCACTACAAGAGTTAAAGTTGTACATAGCTGTCTGTATTATCCTACCCACAATGCCATTCTGTATAACATTCTAACTACATTACCCAGTGATCTCTGTAATACCTACCGGGCACTACAAGAGTTAAAGTTGTACATAGCTGTCTGTATTCCTACCCACAATGCATCCTGTATAACATTCTAACTACATTACCCAGAGATCTCTGAATCCCACAATGTCATCCTGTATAACATTCTAATACATTAACAGTGATCTCTGTAATACCCACAATGCCATCCTGTAAACTTCTAACTAATTACCCAGTGATCTCTGTAATACCCACAATGCCATCCTGTATAACATTCTAACTACATTACCCAGTGATCTCTGTAATACCCACAATGCCATCCTGTATAACATTCAAACTACATTACCCAGTGATCTCTGTAATACCCACAATGCCATCCTGTATAACATTATAACTACATTACCCAGTGATCTCTGTAATACCCACAATGCCATCCTGTATAAAATTCTAACTACATTACCCAGTGATTCTGTAATACCCACAATGCCATCCTGTATAACATTATAAACTACATACCAGTGATCTTGTAATACCCACAATGCCATCCTGTATAACATTCTAACTACATTACCCAGTGATCTCGTAATACCCACAATGCCATCCGTATAACATTCAAACAAATTACCAGTGATCTCTGTAATACCCACAATGCCATCCTGTATAACATTATAACTACATTACCCAGTGATCTCTGTACTACCCACAATGCCATCCTGTATAAGATTCTAAGGACATCAGAGCTGCTGACAACTCAATATTTACCCAGCCAAAAACACAGTAAAGGTGCGATCTTCCCCCGAGAGCCGACCCGGAGGTTGGCGCTCAGGTGAAGATTGCAGGTGTGTACGAACCTCAAGAGGCTGGGAGCTTTTGCTATATATTATATATATGATATATATATATATATATATATATATATATATATATATATAATATATATATATATATATATATATATAATATTTGCACTTATGCCATAGTGTGAATTAGTGTAAGGTGCTATACACACTGAACATTGATAACAATGTATTCTCAGTTCCAGTTATTACAAACAGATTTCTCTTCATAGACAGGCTGCAATTCTTCTACCCGCGACCCGACCTGCAGTTCTCTTTACCCAGACCCGACCCGTAACCCATTCAAACCCAATGTGGGTTACCCGAACCCGACCTGCAGTTCTCTTTACCCAGACCCGACCCGTAACCCATTCAAACCCAATGTGGGTTCCCGAACCCGACCTGCAGTTCTCTTTACCCAGACCCGACCCGTAACCCATTCAAACCCAATGTGGGTTACCCGAACCCGACCTGCAGTTCTCTTTACCCAGACTCGAACCGTAACCCATTCAAACCCAATGTGGGTTACCGAACCGACCTGCAGTTCTCTTTACCAGACTCGACCCGTAACCCATTCAAACCCAATGTGGGTTACCCCGAACCCAACCTGCAGTTCTCTTTACCCAGACTCGACCCGTAACCCATTCCAAACCCATGTGGGTTACCCGAACCCGACCTGCAGTTCTCTTTACCCAGACTCGACCCGTAACCCATCAACAATGTGGGTTACCCGAACCGACCTGCAGTTCTCTTTACCCAGATCGACCGACCGTAACCCATTCAAACCCAATGTGGGTTACCCGAACCCAACCTGCAGTTTCTTTACCAGACTCGACCCGTAACCCATTCAAACCCAATGTGGGTTACCCGAACCCGACCTGCAGTTCTCTTTACCCAGACTCGACCCGTAACCCATTCAAACCCAATGTGGGTTACCCGAACCCGACCTGCAGTTCTCTTTACCCAGACCCGACCCGTAACCCATTCAAACCCCCAGTGTGGGTTACCCGAACCCGACCTGCAGTTCTCTTACCAGACTCGACCCGTAACCCATTCAAACCAATGTGGGTTACCGAACCCGACCTGCAGTTCTCATTACCCGTAGTTAGAATGTTATACAGGATGGCATTGTGGGTAGGGATACAGACGGCTATGTACAACTTTAACTCTTGTAGTGCCTGGGTAGGTATTACAGAGATCACTGGGTAATGTAGTTAGAATGTTATGCAGGATGGCATTGTGGGTAGGAATACAGACAGCTATGTACAACTTTAACTCTTGTAGTGCCTGGGTAGGTGTTACAGAGATCACTGGGTAATGTAGTTAGAATGTCATACAGGATGGCATTGTGGGTGGGGATACAGACAGCTATGTACAACTTTAACTCTCGTAGTGCCCGGGTAGGTATTACAGAGATCACCGGGTAATGTAGTTAGAATCTTATACAGGATGGCATTGTGGGTAGGGATACAGACAGCTATGTACAACTTTAACTCTTGTAGTGCCTAGTGCCTGGGTAGGTATTACAGAGATCACTGGGTAATGTACTTAGAATGTTATACAGGATGGCATTGTGTAATAGGGATATAGACAGCTATGTACAACTTTAACTCTTGTAGTGCCTGGGTAGGTATTACAGAGATCACTGGGTAATGTACTTAGAATGTTATACTGGATGGCATTGTGGATAGGGATACAGACAGCTATGTTCAACTTTAAAGGGCACGTCCAGCCCTCTTTTGAACTTTTTATATATTATACATATTGATCCCCCAGCCCCAACTGCCGTAATAAAATTCTTAGAAAGTTACCCGACATACATCCATCTAGTCCAACCTTTATACTCTACCTATAATGTCTGTATGACAGTTACATAGTAACATAGTATTGGAGGTTGTATAAAGACATACGTCCATCTAGTCCAACCTTTATACTCTACCCATAATATTTAACAGTTACATAGTAACATAGTATTGGAGGTTGTATAAAGACATACGTCCATCTACTCCAACCTTTATACCCTACCCATAATGTCTGTCTAACAGTTACATAGTAACATAGTATTGGAGGTTGTATAAAGACATACATCCATCTAGTCCAACCTTTATACCCTACCCATAATGTTTGTCTAAGTTTTATAGTAACATAGTATTGGAGGTTGTATAAAGACATATGTCCCTTTTATCGTACAACTTTAACTCTTGTAGTGACTAGTGCCTGCGGTAGAGGTATTACAGAGATCACTGGGTATGTACTTAGAATGTTATACAGGATGGCATTGTGAATAGGGATATAGACAGCTATGTACTAAACTTTAACTCTGTAGTGCACCCTGGGTAGGTAATTACAGAGTCACTGGGTAATGTACTTAGAATGTTATTACTGGATGGCATTGTGGATAGGGATACAGACGCTATGTTCACTTTAAAGGGCACGTAAGCCCTCTTTGAACTTTTAATATTATATACTATTGATCCCCCCAGCCCCAACCGCGTAAAAATTCTTAGAAAGTTACCCGACATACATCATCTAGTCCAACCTTTATACTCTACCTATAATGTCTGTATGACAGTTACATAGTAACATAGTATGGAGTGTTGTAAAGACATAGTCCATCTAGTCCCCCTTTTCTTTAACAACCCCATAATATTTAACAGGTTACATAGTAAACATAGTTAGGGGATGGTGTATAAGACATACGCCACTCTACTACCAACCTTATAACCCTACCCATAATGTCTGTCTAAATTACATAGTAACATAGTATTGGAGGTTTGTATAAAGACATACATCCATCTAGTCCAACCTTTATACCCTACCCATAATGTTTGTCTAAGTTTATAGTAACATAGTATTGGAGGTTGTATAAAGACATATGTCCATCTGTCCAACCTTTATACCCTACCCATGATGTCTGTCTAACAGTTACATAGTAACATGGAGTGAAGGTTAAAAGACATCGTCTGTCTAATCCGACCTTTATACCCTACCTATAATGTTGTATAACAGTTACATAGTAACATAGTATTGGAGGTTGTATAAAGACATAGTCCATTAGTCCAACCTTTTACCCTAACCCATAATGTCTGTATAACAGTTACAAGTAACATAGTATGGAGGTTATAAAAGACATAAATCCATTAGTCAACCTTATACCCTACCCTAATGTCTGTATAACAGTTACAAGTAACATAGTATTGGAGGTTGTATAAAGACATACGTCCATCTAGTCCAACCTTTATACCCTACCCATAATGTCTGTATAACAGTTACATAGTAACATAGTATTGGAGGTTAATAAAGACATATGTCCAATACTTTTAGCCTGCTTCTGATCCCTACCTAACAGCTAATCCAGAGGAAGGCAAAAAACCCACCTGGAAAGGGGAGGAAGAAATTCCATCATGACTTTAAATGGCAACCATAAAGCATCCCTGGATCAACTAAAACTATATACGCTAATACCAGTAATTCATAATATTTTTATATTTTAGAAACGTAATCAGCTTTGTGTTGAGTTTTGTAAAACTGAAAGGAATAGTTCACTCCCAATGTGAACTATTCTTTTAACATATTGAATGAAGCCCGGGAGGTTCCTGTTCTTCAATCAATAGCTTAGGATCTGGGCGTGGCCACAGTGAATCTATGATCACTTCCTTGTTCTGTACAGCTATTGCGTGCATGCACGATAATGGTAAGTTTCTTGAATCTTCGTTTCCGGATCCTGAGCTATTGATTGAAGAACGGATGGTAAGGCCTAGCTCCTTAAAGGACAACTATACTGTAAAAATTTACTTTTTAAAAATGAAAAGCACCTTGGGCAAGGAGTTAGGATTGATTATTCCTACCTCACAATATTGTTTTGTTGAGGAGATACAGCACTCAAAGTTTTCATCTGCCAGGTTATGGCCCTGGGCCATTCTATATTAAAGATAGTGCTGAAGCATTCAGGAAGACTGGCAGAAGCAGTTTTCTTCATCCTGCTGCTCCTCATACAAAGGATATTGGTAGGTAAAAAGCACCAATCCTACCTCCTTGCCTGAGGTACTTTTTATTTTAACTGTTTTTGAAAAAACTTTATACGCACTATAGTTTCCCTTTTACCTCCTAGGCTTCAATCAACATTAAAGGAATTGTTCACTTTGGGTGTCTGTTTAGTTCCCTATAAACAGACATAAGGCATAAAGCTCGCCTAGTTTCTAGATTAATTTCTAGATTTTCTACATATTTTCTTTACAAACTAGTCAAGGAATTTGACTTTCCATTGTTTCTCTTGCTTGAAATATTATTTTTTGCTGAAAGGTTCACAAATTAAAGCTACAGCCGTGTGTCTGCTAACGTGTGTTTGGATGTAAGTCTGTGTTACAGGGCACTAGGTGAAAGGAGGAGTAAAACCCCAGAACTACCCTTTTCTCTGTCTGCTGTTCATGTTTTCTGAACTTAGTGCATTTTGATCTTTTATTTCATCTTGATCCTAAAGCTGGCCATACACATGCGATTCTACAGCATGTGTGCCGACAGATCACATTGGTATCTGATGACATTGATGATATTGGTTTCTGATGACATTGGTATCTGGTGATATTGGTATCTGATCACATTGGTATCTGGTGATATTGTTATCTGATCACATTGGTATCTGGTGATATTAGTATCTGATTACATTGGTATCTGATGACATTGGAATCTGGTGATATTGGAATCTGGTGATATTGGTATCAGATCACATTGGTATCTGGTGATATTGGTATCTGATCACATTGGTGTCTGGTGATATTGGTATCTGATCACATTGGTATCTGGTGATATTGGTATCTTTTATCGTACAACTTTAACTCTTGTAGTGACTAGTGCCTGCGGTAGAGGTATTACAGAGATCACTGGGTATGTACTTAGAATGTTATACAGGATGGCATTGTGAATAGGGATATAGACAGCTATGTACTAACTTTAACTCTGTAGTGCCCCTGGGTAGGTATTACAGAGATCACTGGGTAATGTACTTAGAATGTTATACTGGATGGCATTGTGGATAGGGATACAGACCGCTATGTTCAACTTTAAAGGGCACGTAAGCCCTCTTTGAACTTTTTATTATTACATATTGATCCCCCCAGCCCCAACCGCGATAAAATTCTTAGAAAGTTACCCGACATACATCATCTAGTCCAACCTTTATACTCTACCTATAATGTCTGTATGACAGTTACATAGTAACATAGTATTGGAGTGTTGTATAAGACATACGTCCATCTAGTCCCACCTTTTACTTTCACCCCATAATATTTAACAGTTACATAGTAACATAGTTAGGAGGTGTATAAGACATACGTCCATCTACTCCAACCTTATAACCCTACCCATAATGTCTGT
Organism: Hymenochirus boettgeri; assembly: GCA_019447015.1. Lineage (NCBI taxonomy): Eukaryota > Metazoa > Chordata > Amphibia > Anura > Pipidae > Hymenochirus > Hymenochirus boettgeri. The sequence continues at coordinate 1,170,329 of CM033474.1, read as the reverse complement.
CTAACATTACATAGTAACATAGTATTGGAGGTTGTATAAAGACATACATCCATCTAGTCCAACCTTTATACCCTACCCATAATGTTTGTCTAAGTTTATAGTAACATAGTATTGGAGGTTGTATAAAGACATATGTCCATCTGTCCAACCTTTATACCCTACCCATGATGTCTGTCTAACAGTTACATAGTAACATGAGTGAAGGTTATAAAGACATACGTCTGTCTAATCCGACCTTTATACCCTACCTATAATGTTGTATAACGAGACATAGAAACATAGTATTGGAGGTTGTATAAAGACATATGTCCATTAGTCCAACCTTTTACCCTACCCATAATGTCTGTATAACAGTTACAAGTAACATAGTATGGAGGTTATAATAAGACATACATCCATTAGTCAACCTTATACCCTACCCATAATGTCTGTATAACAGTTATAAAGTAACATAGTATTGGAGGTTGTATAAAGACATACGTCCATCTAGTCCAACCTTTATACCCTACCCAAAATGTCTGTATAACAGTTACATAGTAACATAGTATTGGAGGTAATAAAAAGAACATATGTCCATACTTTAGCCTGCTTCTGATCCCTACCTAACAGCTAATCCAGAGGAAGGCAAAAAACCCACTGGAAAGGGGAGGAAGAAATTCCATCATGACTTTAAATGGCAACCATAAGCATCCCTGGATCAACTAAAACTATATACGCTAATCAGTAATTCATAATATTTTTATATTTAGAAACGTAATCAGCTTGTGTTTGAGTTTTGTAAAACTGAAAGGAATAGTTCACTCCCAATGTGAACATCTTTTAACATATTGAATGAAGCCCGGGAGGTTCCTGTTCTTCAATCAATAGCTTAGGATCTGGGCGTGGCACAGTGAATCTATGATCACTTCCTTGTTCTGTACAGATTAGCGTGCATGCACGATAATGGTAAGTTTCTTGAATCTTCGTTCCGGATCCTGAGCTATTGATTGAAGAACGGATGGTAAGGGCAGCTCCTTTAAGGACAACTATACTGTAAAAATTACTTTTTAAAATGAAAAAGCACTTGGGCAAGGAGTTAGGATTGATATTCCTACCTACACTATTGTTTTGTTGAGGAGATACAGCACTCAAAGTTTTCATCTGCCAGGTTATGGCCCTGGGCCATTCTATATTAAAGATAGTGCTGAAGCATTCAGGAAGACTGGCAGAAGCAGTTTTCTTCATCCTGGCTGCTCCTCATACAAAGGATATGGTAGGTAAAAGCACCAATCCTACCTCCTTGCCTGAGGTACTTTTTATTTAACTGTTTTGAAAAAACTTATACGCACTATAGTTTCCCTTTACCTCCTAGGCTTCAATCAACATTAAAGGAATTGTTCACTTTGGGGTCTGTTTAGTCCCTATAAACAGACATAAGGCATAAAGCTCGCCTAGTTTCTAGATTAATTTCTAGATTTTCTACATATTTTCTTTACAAACTAGTCAAGGAATTTGATTGACTTCCATTGTTTTCTTGCTTGAATATTATTTTTTGCTGAAAGGTTCACAAATTAAAGCTACAGCCGTTTGTTGCTAACGTGTGTTTGGATGTAAGTCTGTGTTACAGGGCACTAGGTGAAAGGAGGAGTAAAACCCCAGAACTACCCTTTTTCTCTGTCTGCTGTTCATGTTTTCTGAACTTAGTGCATTTTGATCTTTTATTTCATCTGATCCTAAAGCTGGCCATCACACATGCGATTCTACAGCATGTGTGCCGACAGATCACATTGGTATCTGATGACATTGATGAATGGTTTTCTGATGAACATTGGTATCTGGTGATATTGGTATCTGATCACATTGGTATTGGTGATATTGTTATAGATCACATTGGTATCTGGTGATTTAGTATCTGATTACATTGGTACTGAGACATTGGAATCTGGTGATATTGGTATCTGATCACATTGGTATCTGGTGATATTGGTATTTGATCACGTTGGTGTCTGATCACGTTGGTATCTGATCACACTTGTGGTGGCGTGCGCGGGATCAGCGAGTGGTGGTATCTGGTGATATTGGTATCTGATCACATTGGTATCTGGTGATATTGGTATCTGGTGATATTGGTATGTGATGACATTGGTATCTGATGACATTGGTATCTGGTGACATTGGTATCTTGATATTGGTATCAGATCACATTGGTATTTGGTTATATTGGTATCTGATCACATTGGTATCTGGTCACATTGGTATCTGGTCACATTGGTATCTGATGACATTGATATCTGTCGGCACACATGCTGTGGGAACAGCACACACGGACCCGACAGATCCCCATTGGTGTGCCGTGTGGCCATACACTGCACGATCGGCTCGGCTCCCACTACTTAATGTAAAAGGAGCCGATACCAGCCAACGGAAATATTCCATCATTCCGATCGATCGGAGTGCCGACTAGGGTCGTTCGTCGGCACTCCGATTGGTCGGGAACAGCCTTTATATACGAACGATAATAGGTAAATCTCATCGTTCCCCTATGGGATTTACCCTTTATCGTTAAATGTATGGCCACCTTAAGATACAGCCTGTTAAATAACAAAAAGATCCAGTAGAAAGAGCACCTGAGATCACTGCAATTCTGTGCATGACTAGGTCCGACCTACGCGATTAGAGCGTATTCATGCAATAATAGCGTTCGCAAGTTAAAACACCCTGGTGTGATCTAGCCCTTAAAATGTAGTTAGCCTTTGCTTCCCCTTTAAGATTTCCTTTGCAGCAGTGGGAGCAATAATACTTGCTCGGAATGTTTCACACAGTTGCAGAGATTCAAGATGATATTTTGTTCACTTGGAAAACCAGAGGTCCGTCCATTTGGCCTGACGTTAATTAGATTTCAGGCCAGGATTTATGCGGCAATTCTTGGCTTTTCCCGAGATTCGCTTATTTTATTCATTGTTGGATTAATACATTGACGCACGGGAAATTGATTGGTACTGTTGGAATCCAAGCTTCACAGATCTGTTATAAAATACGTCCGTGACAGACGCCACTCTCAAAGCGCCGCCGTAGAATGCGTAAAACCGCATTTTTATGTATTTATACCGATTTCAGAATTACTTACGTCAAATTAATCTCCTTTAACTTCCACCAGGCACAAAGGAGAGAAAATAATTCTGTTTGATCTATACGGGATTTAATTGGCTTTTAAAACGCATATTATCTCCCTTTATATGTAGATATTTCACTTTTAATTGATAAGATGAATGTCTGCCAGGCTCCATAGATTCTCTCTCGGTTCATCTCATTAGTGTTGGAAATGGAACCTAAAGCTTTTAATGGTAATAATACAAAGATAAGGAAATGTATCCCACTGCAGCACATAGCGTCACGAATACCAAAGGTATGAGGATATGTTCACTTACTGATGTACCCCCATTGTTATCTGCATATACATTCTGCCCCCCCAAAGTTTAGTCCAAATTGAAGGACATGTTTACCCCTCAAATGAACAATGATATATATGTATATATATATATATGTTTCTGCCTCCTCTAACATCTTAATAAGCTCACACATGTTCAGAGGAGACAGCTAGGGGGGAAATGTGGTGTCATTTCTTAGGGTGGATCCAACTGACCGATATTTCCATGTGAATTAATGTCGGCTGCCTGTTCACCCGGGTCGAACGTGTCAGAAAATCAGTGCCACGACCGACAGTGATTAGGCCCAGTCGACCTCTTTCTAGTGGTTGGGATGAATAATTTCCCCCAGTGTTTACCACGCCTTACATCCATGACTGACAGCTGCTATCTGGATAAAACAGGAAGCAGAAGAGAGGTCACAGAACATCAGGCAGCATTTCAGGTTAGTCTTACATCTCTCGGATGTCTAACTTGCAGTTTGGGGGTGTGTGATTCACCAATAAACAATTTTTCATTTGAGGAGTGAACTTGCCCTTTAATTAAATGAAAGCCTGCAGTATATCCTTTACACTGAGCTAACAATCACATCTCTGGCTGGAGCCTGTGAGAATGCGCATGCGGTCGGAGATTCCAGCTTGGCCGTGGTGGATCGCGTAAAAGGTAAGTTAGCTCCCATCTTTGTTCTCGGGCCCTACAATACTGATTGAAGATCGGGAGGTAAGGCTGTGATCCTTAACCTCCCGATCTTCAATCGGTATATTAAAGGAATATTTCAATTCGAGAGTGAACTATTCCTTTAAGATGCCCATACACCACGACAATATTGGGCCAATCCCACAGGATCTGATTCCTGATATCGGCAAGGTGGATGGGGTGAAAATGACCAAACGCAATGCCAATACATGTACGATCACCTGGCCAACCGATCGTATACAATATGGGATTAATAGAGTGTATCGTCCAATGGTATCTGTTGGGCAATAGGTTGCCTGGATATGGGTGACTTTATTTGTAATTCTGTTAGGGATATGAGGTTCATGCATTAAAACTGAAGGGTTAAAGGAGAACTAAAGTCTCAATAGACAGAGCGCATTCACAAACACACAACAAGTTATCGGTTAAGAACATTATTTATATTATAAAATGCCAAATGGAAATGTTTACACTGCGTCTAGGATCGTAGAAACTCCCTACTGTATTTCCTATGGGGGAAGAACTAAATCCAAGCCTGGAAGCCCATTGAACGTTCTCTTCCTGGATCCATTGTTTGTACCGACCGGTTTCCTTAGTTTCAACATCTTTATACACACAAAGGAACAGATTTTATTTGACATATCCTGAGGCAACTTTGCTATATTGACAATGTGTTTGGCTCTGATCTCTGATACGCCCAGAGTGATGCACAGTTATCTATCTTATTATTAAAGGGCAAGTCCAGCCCTAAAATGAAAACTTACATACAGGTAAATCACCCCCCAAAACCCTAAACAGTAATAGTTTGAAATGTGAAATATATAAGTCTAACCTGAAATCCTGCATAATGTCCTGTTTCCCCTGTTTCTGCTTCCTGGTTCTTCCTGTTAGTAACTGTCAGTTATGGATTTGACAGTTGGCATCACAGCCAATGACTGAATGTTAATCCCCTGTCTGTCTCTTCTGAGCATGCCCAGGCTCAGTACAGGCTCAGTACAGGTTTCTAAATTGTTCAGTTTCCATGAGGCCTCCAGAAGCATAGCAGGCATACAGTAATGAATTCATAGGACAAACTATGATATATCAACATATTGTAAAGAGGCCATTCTATCTAAAAGATGTTCATATGTGGGCGGAGTCCTTTAAGTATAGAAAAGTATTCACCATAGAATTCTATGACCAGAGAAAGGTCATCTCCACCCCCTAAGCTAAAATATCCGATCCCTCTCTTCAAAACCTTCACCTAGCGTAAAAAGCTTCATCTATATTGCAGGGCATACCCTCCCACCCCCTACCGCTTAGAAGAAATCAATACCCAACTGTACTTACAGCTTCTGGTTCCAGGGTCTTCTCTATTGCTGGCAGCCACGGCTGTGATTGGCTGCCTCTCAGCCAATCACAGCCGCAGCTGCCGGTCCGGCTCCCTGTTCGTACATCCGGCAGGCAGGGGAGCCGGACCAGAGCAACACTGGAACCAGGAGCTGTAAGTAGAGTTTGGAATCTATTTTTAAACTTCTAACTTAGCAGTTGGAGGTGGGAGGGTATGCCCTACAATATAGATACAAGTATCTATGGAGGGTGGAGATGCCCTTTAATTATAACTGATAACATAGCTAGTCACTGATTATAAATCATGACAAAGCTAAGCACTGATTATTACTGATGACATAGCTAAGCACTGATTTGGTGATATTGGTATCTGATCACATTGGTATCTGGTGATATTGGTATCTGGTGATATTGGTATGTGATGACATTGGTATCTGATGACATTGGTATCTGGTGACATTGGTATCTTGATATTGGTATCAGATCACATTGGTATTTGGTTATATTGGTATCTGATCACATTGGTATCTGGTCACATTGGTATCTGGTCACATTGGTATCTGATGACATTGATATCTGTCGGCACACATGCTGTGGGAACAGCACACACGGACCCGACAGATCCCCATTGGTGTGCCGTGTGGCCATACACTGCACGATCGGCTCGGCTCCCACTACTTAATGTAAAAGGAGCCGATACCAGCCAACGGAAATATTCCATCATTCCGATCGATCGGAGTGCCGACTAGGGTCGTTCGTCGGCACTCCGATTGGTCGGGAACAGCCTTTATATACGAACGATAATAGGTAAATCTCATCGTTCCCCTATGGGATTTACACTTTATCGTTAAATGTATGGCCACCTTAAGATACAGCCTGTTAAATAACAAAAAGATCCAGTAGAAAGAGCACCTGAGATCACTGCAATTCTGTGCATGACTAGGTCCGACCTACGCGATTAGAGCGTATTCATGCAATAATAGCGTTCGCAAGTTAAAACACCCTGGTGTGATCTAGCCCTTAAAATGTAGTTAGCCTTTGCTTCCCCTTTAAGATTTCCTTTGCAGCAGTGGGAGCAATAATACTTGCTCGGAATGTTTCACACAGTTGCAGAGATTCAAGATGATATTTTGTTCACTTGGAAAACCAGAGGTCCGTCCATTTGGCCTGACGTTAATTAGATTTCAGGCCAGGATTTATGCGGCAATTCTTGGCTTTTCCCGAGATTCGCTTATTTTATTCATTGTTGGATTAATACATTGACGCACGGGAAATTGATTGGTACTGTTGGAATCCAAGCTTCACAGATCTGTTATAAAATACGTCCGTGACAGACGCCACTCTCAAAGCGCCGCCGTAGAATGCGTAAAACCGCATTTTTATGTATTTATACCGATTTCAGAATTACTTACGTCAAATTAATCTCCTTTAACTTCCACCAGGCACAAAGGAGAGAAAATAATTCTGTTTGATCTATACGGGATTTAATTGGCTTTTAAAACGCATATTATCTCCCTTTATATGTAGATATTTCACTTTTAATTGATAAGATGAATGTCTGCCAGGCTCCATAGATTCTCTCTCGGTTCATCTCATTAGTGTTGGAAATGGAACCTAAAGCTTTTAATGGTAATAATACAAAGATAAGGAAATGTATCCCACTGCAGCACATAGCGTCACGAATACCAAAGGTATGAGGATATGTTCACTTACTGATGTACCCCCATTGTTATCTGCATATACATTCTGCCCCCCCAAAGTTTAGTCCAAATTGAAGGACATGTTTACCCCTCAAATGAACAATGATATATATGTATATATATATATATGTTTCTGCCTCCTCTAACATCTTAATAAGCTCACACATGTTCAGAGGAGACAGCTAGGGGGGAAATGTGATGTCATTTCTTAGGGTGGATCCAACTGACCGATATTTCCATGTGAATTAATGTCGGCTGCCTGTTCACCCGGGTCGAACGTGTCAGAAAATCAGTGCCACGACCGACAGTGATTAGGCCCAGTCGACCTCTTTCTAGTGGTTGGGATGAATAATTTCCCCCAGTGTTTACCACGCCTTACATCCATGACTGACAGCTGCTATCTGGATAAAACAGGAAGCAGAAGAGAGGTCACAGAACATCAGGCAGCATTTCAGGTTAGTCTTACATCTCTCGGATGTCTAACTTGCAGTTTGGGGGTGTGTGATTCACCAATAAACAATTTTTCATTTGAGGAGTGAACTTGCCCTTTAATTAAATGAAAGCCTGCAGTATATCCTTTACACTGAGCTAACAATCACATCTCTGGCTGGAGCCTGTGAGAATGCGCATGCGGTCGGAGATTCCAGCTTGGCCGTGGTGGATCGCGTAAAAGGTAAGTTAGCTCCCATCTTTGTTCTCGGGCCCTACAATACTGATTGAAGATCGGGAGGTAAGGCTGTGATCCTTAACCTCCCGATCTTCAATCGGTATATTAAAGGAATATTTCAATTCGAGAGTGAACTATTCCTTTAAGATGCCCATACACCACGACAATATTGGGCCAATCCCACAGGATCTGATTCCTGATATCGGCAAGGTGGATGGGGTGAAAATGACCAAACGCAATGCCAATACATGTACGATCACCTGGCCAACCGATCGTATACAATATGGGATTAATAGAGTGTATCGTCCAATGGTATCTGTTGGGCAATAGGTTGCCTGGATATGGGTGACTTTATTTGTAATTCTGTTAGGGATATGAGGTTCATGCATTAAAACTGAAGGGTTAAAGGAGAACTAAAGTCTCAATAGACAGAGCGCATTCACAAACACACAACAAGTTATCGGTTAAGAACATTATTTATATTATAAAATGCCAAATGGAAATGTTTACACTGCGTCTAGGATCGTAGAAACTCCCTACTGTATTTCCTATGGGGGAAGAACTAAATCCAAGCCTGGAAGCCCATTGAACGTTCTCTTCCTGGATCCATTGTTTGTACCGACCGGTTTCCTTAGTTTCAACATCTTTATACACACAAAGGAACAGATTTTATTTGACATATCCTGAGGCAACTTTGCTATATTGACAATGTGTTTGGCTCTGATCTCTGATACGCCCAGAGTGATGCACAGTTATCTATCTTATTATTAAAGGGCAAGTCCAGCCCTAAAATGAAAACTTACATACAGGTAAATCACCCCCCAAAACCCTAAACAGTAATAGTTTGAAATGTGAAATATATAAGTCTAACCTGAAATCCTGCACAATGTCCTGTTTCCCCTGTTTCTGCTTCCTGGTTCTTCCTGTTAGTAACTGTCAGTTATGGATTTGACAGTTGGCATCACAGCCAATGACTGAATGTTAATCCCCTGTCTGTCTCTTCTGAGCATGCCCAGGCTCAGTACAGGCTCAGTACAGGTTTCTAAATTGTTCAGTTTCCATGAGGCCTCCAGAAGCATAGCAGGCATACAGTAATGAATTCATAGGACAAACTATGATATATCAACATATTGTAAAGAGGCCATTCTTTCTAAAAGATGTTCTTATGTGGGCGGAGTCCTTTAAGTATAGAAAAGTATTCACCATAGAATTCTATGACCAGAGAAAGGTCATCTCCACCCCCTAAGCTAAAATATCCGATCCCTCTCTTCAAAACCTTCACCTAGCGTAAAAAGCTTCATCTATATTGCAGGGCATACCCTCCCACCCCCTACCGCTTAGAAGAAATCAATACCCAACTGTACTTACAGCTTCTGGTTCCAGGGTCTTCTCTATTGCTGGCAGCCACGGCTGTGATTGGCTGCCTCTCAGCCAATCACAGCCGCAGCTGCCGGTCCGGCTCCCTGTTCGTACATCCGGCAGGCAGGGGAGCCGGACCAGAGCAACACTGGAACCAGGAGCTGTAAGTAGAGTTTGGAATCTATTTTTAAACTTCTAACTTAGCAGTTGGAGGTGGGAGGGTATGCCCTACAATATAGATACAAGTATCTATGGAGGGTGGAGATGCCCTTTAATTATAACTGATAACATAGCTAGTCACTGATTATAAATCATGGCAAAGCTAAGCACTGATTATTACTGATGACATAGCTAAGCACTGATTATTACTGATGACATAGCTAAACACTGATTATTACTGATGACATAGCTAAACACTGATTATAACTGATGACATAGCTAAACACTGATTATAACTGATGACACAGCTAAACACTGATATTACTGATGAAGTAGCTAAACACTGATTATAACTGATGGATAGCTAAGCACTGATTAAACTGAGAGCATAGCTAAACACTGATTATAACTGAAGACATAGCTAAAACTGATTAAACTGATGACAGCTACACAACGATTATAACTGATGACAGCTAAACACCGTTATAACTGATGACATAGCTAACACTAATTATAACTGATGACCTAGCTAAACACTGATTATAACTGATTGCATAGCTAAACACTGATTAAACTGATGACATAGCTAAACACTATTATAAATGATGCATAGCTAAACAGATTATAACTGATTGCATAGCTTAACACTGATTATACTGATGACATAGCTAAACATAATATAACTGATGACATAGCTAAACACTGATTATAACTGATTGCATAGCTAACACTGATTATAACTGATGACAGCTACACACTGATTAAACTGATGACATAGCTAAACACTGATTATAACTGATGGCATAGCTAAACACTGATTATAACTGATGACAGCTAAACACTGATTATTACTGATAACATAGTTAAACACTGATTATAACTGATTGCATAGCTAAACACTGATGTAACTGATGACACAGCTAAACACTGATTATAATGAGACATAGCTAACACACTGATTATAACGGATGCATAGCTAAGCACTGATTATTACTGATGACATAGCTAAACACTGATTATTACTGATGACATAGCTAAACACTGATTATAACTGATGACATAGCTAAACACTGATTATAACTGATGACATAGCTAAACACTGATTATAACTGATGACACAGCTAAACACTGATTATTACTGATGAAGTAGCTAAACACTGATTATAACTGATGGCATAGCTAAGCACTGATTATAACTGATGACATAGCTAAACACTGATTATAACTGAAGACATAGCTAAACACTGATTATAACTGATGACAGCTAAACACCGATTATAACTGATGACAGCTAAACACCGATTATAACTGATGACATAGCTAAACACTAATTATAACTGATGACCTAGCTAAACACTGATTATAACTGATTGCATAGCTAAACACTGATTATAACTGATGACATAGCTAAACACTAATTATAACTGATGACATAGCTAAACACTGATTATAACTGATTGCATAGCTTAACACTGATTATAACTGATGACATAGCTAAACACTAATTATAACTGATGACATAGCTAAACACTGATTATAACTGATTGCATAGCTAAACACTGATTATAACTGATGACAGCTACACACTGATTATAACTGATGACATAGCTAAACACTGATTATAACTGATGGCATAGCTAAACACTGATTATAACTGATGACAGCTAAACACTGATTATTACTGATAACATAGTTAAACACTGATTATAACTGATTGCATAGCTAAACACTGATTGTAACTGATGACACAGCTAAACACTGATTATAATTGAAGACATAGCTAAACACTGATTATAACGGATGACATAGCTAAACACTGATTATAACGGATGACATAGCTAAACACTGATTGTAACGGATGACATAGCTAAACACTGATTATAACTGATGACATAGCTAAAACACTGATTAAACTGATGACATAGTCACTAAAACACTGTTGTAACTGAGGACATAGCTAAACACTGATGTAAAATGATTGACATGCTAAAACTGATTGTAACGATGACATAGCAACACTGATATAACTGATGACATAGCTAAACATGATTGTAACTGATGACATAGCTAAACACTGATTATAACTGATGACATAGCTAAACAGATTTATAACTGAAGACATAGCTAAAACATGATTATTACTGATGTCAAAGGTTCGTACTGATTATAACTGATGACACAGCTAAACACTGATTATAACTGAAGACATAGCTAAACACTGATTATTACTGATGTCAAAGGTTCGTACTGATTGTAACTGATGACATAGCTAACAAGATGATAACTGAAGACATAGCTAAACACTGATTATTACTGATGTCAAAGGTTCGTACTGATGTAAAGATGACATAGCTAAACACTGATTAAACTGATGACATAGCTAAACACTGATTATAAACTGAAGACATAGAAACACTGATATTACTGATGTCATAGGTTCGTACTGATTAAAACTGATGACATAGCTAAACACTGATTAGAACTGATGACATAGCTAAACATGAGTGAACTGATGACATAGCTAAACACTGATTATAACTGAAGACATAGCTAAACACTGATTATTACTGATGTCAAAGGTTCGTACTGATTATAACTGATGACATAGCTAAACACTGATATAACTGATGACATAGCTAAACACTGATTATAACTGAAGACATAGCTAAACACTGATTATTACTGATGTCATAGGTTCGTACTGATTATACTGAAGACATAGCTAAACACTGATATATTACGGATGTCATAGGTTTGTACTGATATAAACTGATGACATAGCTAAACACTGATTATAACTGAAGACATAGCTAAACACTGATTATTACTGATGTCATAGGTTCGTACTGATTATAACTGATGACATAGCTAAACACTGATTAGAACTGATGACATAGCTAAACACTGATTATAACTGATGACATAGCTAAACACTGATTATAACTGATGACATAGCTAAACACTGATTATAACTGAAGACATAGCTAAACACTGATTATTACTGATGTCATAGGTTCGTAATGATTATAACTGAAGACATAGCTAAACACTGATTATTACTGATGTCATAGGTTCGTACTGATTATAACTGATGACATACCTTACAAGTATTCTTGGACCTAATTAGTATGACATAACAGTATGGTATCTAGGTTACAATCTAGAAATATCAACATAGAAATGTTAAGATAATTTTTTCCAGTTAAACATTCCCATTGCAATGTGTTTCATTTCTGCCAGCGAGTCTGGATTACATTGCATTCCCCTATATGGATTTACAGATCCTTATTACAGATTTGGACATTCTGATAAATGGAGTGTAATAATATTTTCTAATTAATAAGCTGCTGTGCTGCCTTCCACTTTTCCTCCTGCACTAGAGTGTTAATATTTCTCTCCTGTAAGCTGGACTGTATACTGTAGTACGTTTATTTTTATAATGTGACCCCAGTAACAGCGATTACGATCTCTCTGCCTCTGATACCAAATTGGTTCTTATAAGCTGTATGTATTTTATTTCTTATATAGCGATACATATTCCGCAACGCTTTACAATTATTTTTTTACTCAATTCACATCAGGCCCTGCCTGTATGTACACACACACCCTATCAGTATGTCTTTATAATTGTGGGGGAAACCGGAATGCCTGGAGCAAGCACGGGGAGAACATACAAACTCCTTGCAGATGTGTCCAATGGAGGATTAGAACTCAGGACCTCAGCGCTGCAAGGCATCACTGCTAACCACTGAGCTACCGTGCTTCCCCAAGCTGTGAGATACTAGTTAGAGGGGAACTAAATGGCTATTTTGAAACAAATTTGTCTAGAAGTGATGCACTATATACCTGATGCTTAAAGGACAACAATATCAAAAAACATCACCCCCATTACATGTCCACACTTCCAGCAGCTGAAATCACTTACTCACGTTTACAGCCATGCTGCCCTCCCTTAGATATCACACAGCAAAGATGAGTGCTAAAAGCCCTCCTCCTAGACGGCCCAGGGCCATGATTAACATAACACTTGTCATTGGCTGGTGGGAATGTCTGTAACAACCTCTCTCCTCCTTCGCTGCCAGTTAAACAAACTTGAAATGCCCTGTTGCTAGGATAAAGCCTACATCAACAAGCTAATCAAGGGTGGGTGGAGGAGTGTTTTCTCGCATGCTAGCTCTGAGTGACAGTTAGTGGCAGACAGAATTGTTACGCCCCCTTCACAGCATGGCTAATTGAAGGCAGAGAGAGGCTAGAAATCAGGGGAAAATGTATGGGGAGGGCTGCATACCTTTACTCTTTCTAAAGCAATTATAAAAAAAAAATGCATTGAGGCAAAACAGTTATCCTATAAAGGGCATGTCCACCCCCATACTGGCCCCACTCAGTTGTTTAATAAAATCTTTACCTTACATTTCTGCTCCAAATGGTTCTCCTGCTATGCCCCTCCAAAGTCCAGGTAACTGCAGTGTAGGCTCCTGCGTCTCCCTCAACCTCGACAAGGTTTGAGGCATGCGCAGGAGAGCCCTCCCCCCCCCTCCCTCTCCCATCTGCTTTGGTCTCCCTCCCCCTAGCGTAAATCCGTTTTTATATAATAAAGTTCATGTTCCCCGAGCCCCAACCGCTATAATTATATCATCATAAAATCCCCGATCATTTCTTACCTTACCTCTATCCTTCGCCGCTGTGAGCAACTGGCAGCTGTGTCCGTGATTGGCTTCCTCTCAGCCAATCACAGCCGCGGCTGCCGGTCCCGCCCCCTGCTTGCAGTTCCGTGCTAGCAGAGGGCCGGGCAGTGCGACGAGGAGAGAGGTAAGGTAAGTAATGATCGGGGGACTTTCTGATGATATAATTATAGCGGGTGGGGCTGGGGGAACATGAACTATATTATATAAAAACTTTTTATAAAGGGTGGACATGCCCTTTAAAGGGGAACTGTGATCCAAAAATGACTTGAGGTAAATTGATAGGAATTGCTCCCCTGAGAATTTTTGCAATTTATTTTCATTGTTTATTTTGCATAGTTTTGAAAATCTTTACATTTTTGTGTGTGATATGGCAGCACCATCACCAGGTCCCCTGCACTTCCTGCTCTGAAACTGTCAGTCAATCTGTCCTGTGTGTCCTCCTCTTTTTTGCAGCCCCCCTGGTCCCTCCCACTAATGGACCCCATGGTCCCTCCAGTTGCAGGCCCCCCATGACCCATTATCTTACAGCCCCATGTGGCCCGCCCACTCACGAGTGCCTAAGCCCAACCCATTCACGGGTGCCTAAGCCCCACCCACGGGTGCCTAAACCCAGCCCACCCGCGGGTGCCTAAACCCACGGGTGCCGTAGGTTACTCAGACCCCCCCCCCCCCCCCCCCCTACAGAAAACTCCTTTTCAGGCAGAGTGAGAGAGGCTGTTTTCACACAGTGAGAGAGAAGGGCTGTAGATTCCCTTACCTTCTCTGCAGCTGCAGGTCCTTCACGCAGCAGAGAGGAGGAGGGACTTCCTGTCTCCCTCACACACTGAGGGAGTCTGAGGCTGTGCTCGCCGGCGGCACTGTGCAGGAAAAGCCTCAGGAATGTCACAAGACAGCCTCCCACCCATTAATAACTTTCTGGTCAGTCATTTCTGTATTATCTTGGGCTGTGCAGCACGTAGAGAGGTGGTTGATGGCTCGTTTTAAAGGTAGGAAACTGGCCTTTCATTTAAACTTAACTTTTTGGGAGACCACAGTTCCCCTTTAATGTTTATCAGCCTTAGAGGAAAGTAAAACGCCTCAACTAAGGTTAAAAAAATACCCTTTGTTCGTACCAATTTAAATGAACCCTGGATCACATCTGTAGTTAAATTTGTGAAAAGCTATATTGCTGAAAAGATTTCACAATTCAACATCTTCCTGCTTTCACCAGCTTGTAGACATGTGACCAATCTCTGCCTGCATTAATAGTTAGATCACATACAGCGAGTAATCTTTGCTGGATATGGGTAGCTGTCACTCACTAGCTTGCATACATTTGTCACTTTTTTGTTGGACTATAGTTCTGCGTATAAACATAATTGGTATATAAAACACATTTACGTTTTCCTGTCTAGAAGCATAACAAAATGTAAAATTAGAATAACTTGTGTATCCTGAATCCACTGTTATAAACTGTACTTGTACATGAAGACGGAAACGACAGCTAGAAATGTCACGTGTCAGATAGTGAACGTGTGTTTGTTCTAGAGAGCCGTACGGTAGGATAAATTAAATCCTGTTATGTGAGGAATGCGGAGATGAAATCCATCTGCCCAAAGGCTCTTTTATTTGCAGCAATGACACGTGAAGATGCAGTTACCCTTTAAAGGGATACGACTAACACCCAGTGTTATTGAAATTCAACTTCTTGCATTTCATAATGGAAAGATTACTGAAAAAATTGAATTTTGGAGTCAATATTTCTTTCTTATCTTCCATGTCTGGTATCAGAGCCCTCCTGTTAGTCATTTGTGATAGACCTATCACAATCTTGAGATTTTGAATAATATTTCTTTAGTTTTCCTTTAATTTCACTCCCCTATCTTAGAAAACCCATAGAGCCAGTTCTAACCACGTCCTTTATTAAAAGGAGCTTTATTTAGCAGAATTAAGCTTTTTATTCGAGAGAACTGTGTATGTCTACAGTTATGGCACGGCCACACTGCTGCGATTTTTCTGCTTTTGCGTTGCAGTGTGGCCGTGCCCTTACGCTACTTGACTGGCTGCCCAGTGGTGCAAATGTCAGAAAATGATGGTGAACTGATCGATGTACCAAATAGCACCATCCACCTTGGGTAGAATTCTGTCTTCTCAAGGGCTGGGCCATTGGCAGGATCAATGGGAAATTGTTCTATCACCTTCCCATTGACAAAGTCCTCAAGACCCAACGACTTTTGATGGGAATGAATTTAGAAATAAATAACCCATTGATCTGTGTGTGGCCAAGGAGTATTGTGTACTATCAGAAAGGGTGACTGGATCTAGAAGTCAATCTCCTTGCTGCCAACCTGGACAAAGAGTTGTTATGCATTACAGGAGAATTGTGGGAAAGGTCTATGTTATGTCCTGAAACACAAGGCAATGATGAGCATTGGAATATACAGAGCTGGAAAACCTTCCTTGTGCCTTAGTCCCGTTTTACCAGCACGCTCACATAAGACGAGTCACTGTGGCTGAGACAGTCACTTGCTGTTTCTGAGAGCTGCTTGTCTGTTTGCATCACTGTCTTTCAGGGGTGGGAAGCTGTACAGTAAGGATATTGGGAAATTGGGCTCAGTCACTACAGTACCAAGGCTAATGAGGCATTTTCAATATGTACCTACTGTATATAGACAGGTCCAGGGCCGTATTTACCATTAGGCACAGTAGGCACACGCCTAGGGGCGCCTGAGATGGGAGGGTCGGCTGTCAATCTCCATCCACCAATCCAACCCCTTTATAGTCTATTTTCTTCCCCAAAAAAAGAACAAAAGGGTGTGGTTTAGGGGTGTGGTCTGTGTTTAGGGGTGGAGCTAAGGGCGCCAGGCTCCTTGGGCCTACAGGTTCCTGAGGTGTAAATCCGGCCCTGGACAGGTCTATAGGTTTATTGCTTATAAGGGTTTCATTGTAATTAAAGGGGAAGGGGAGGGTAATACATTTTGTACATTATACATTTGAGAGCTTTTCCTTGCACTAAACCTTTTTCATTCTCTTTTTTTCCCTTCAGATATGTTTCTTTATGTTCGCCATTTTGTACATCGTGTCTTACGTCATCGTCAAGAGATATAAAAGGAAGGCGGGTAAGTGGGCAGAGCTGTGCCGTGCTTTGCAGTTGGGTCTCCAATGCTCTCCTTGTCGTTGTGCTGTTTTCACTTGGATATTTAAAAGAAAAAACATAGAATATGATATAGTATAAAAGAAGAGTTACAGCAGCCAATCAGATCATATCTTATTGCAGTAGACCAGTAAAAGTCTAAAATCGTATTGTTTGTTGCAGATTAATAACACGGGCCAGCCTTTGTCCATTTTTATTATTTAAGCTTTATAGAGTTTAAAGAGTTTTAATAGCCCAGTCCAAACATGTCTGCTCCTTTCCCACCTGACACACTGACACATCGATCGTCTCTGACCGGGGTCAACATGTGCCATCAGAGAAGGTGATGAGGATAAGTCGGGGAAGCTGTCAGAGGCATTAGGAGCAGCCATGTTTGTATAGGACCATCGGACCTTGTAAGATAAAGTGCAAATTATACTTGTTTGTTTTTTTTAAATTTTCATTTAGTTAAAAATTATATAAGGGATAATGCGCCCCTTACAGTGTAATATAAGGATATTACACCACGAGGAGTTCCCTGACCATATAGAAGCCTTTATACAAGGCAGGGAACTCCAAGGTGGCGTAATGTCCTTATATTATAATGTGAAGGGGCGCATTATTTCTTATAATACATAAGAATTTGATTCCTTCACCCCATTCACATTTTAAATTCTAGTCTTGTCCCTATTCCCACCTTAAATCCCCCAAGCACCTTCTGTAACTTAAACCCAGTAGAAAGGAACATCCCAGCCCAGCATCTATGAGGTTAAACAAATGTTTGTGGAGGAGAGAGACATTGGTTATGAAGTGACAGGAAGCAGCACCAGCAGGTTCCATTAGTAAAGTTAAACACTGCAATAAATGCTGAGTCATTGTCCAGGCATGAACACTGGAATGGGCGGGGCAGTGGGATATAAGAAATATAAGAAATGAGTCACTTAGTGACATAGCTGAGTGATTTTTATAAGGATATATACCACTGCAGCTCCCATTATAAAATATCACACTTATGTATTATATTACTAATATCTCTTGGGGTTCCCACTGACAAGACCCCACTTACCTGTAATAGTCCCTTTTTCTGGTGCCTAATTCTAACTGAGACCATCATCCTCTGGGTTTGCATGTCACCTATTCCAGTGTGTCCAAAGAATGAAACTCTCAGGACAATTTAATATTTTATCACTTTCATATAGTTTGGTTCTCCTTTAATTTTCAAATTCTGACCTGCAAGACTGAAAAGGATTTCCACCATGAAAAAATGTAAACTAAACATTTCCTGTCTCTTTCAGATGAACAAGAAGACGAAGATGAAACAGTCAACAGCGTTTCGTACGTACAGCATTTTGGGTTGGGATTTTTTCTTAAAGGGCCAGCACTGCAGACATTATTTATTGATCATCCCGACCTCTTTCATAATGGTGGTTTACAAAATATTGGCCTATTATTGTGTTTAATACAGCCAGACACTTTCATCAGGAAGTCTGTATGGTCTAAGGGTGGGGCTTTTATACACTAACAGTGCTGTCTGCTCTGTACTGACGGAAACAAGTAATTCTGGGAGATCAATAGTCTCTATCACTGTGCCCACACTGGTCTGAGCTAGGTGCAGGGGTTGCAGTTAATGGGGATGCCATGCTGTTGTCATGTCCTAATGCCATTAGTGTAGGGCCATACAGTCATCTGTAGAAGATGTGCCATTTGTCTGGGATGCTGACCTTTTAATCTTGTTTTTTTTTTTTTTAACTGTAACTGCTAATCTTTAAATCATGTGTTGTTATTGGCTAGGCTACACTGACATGTTTCTCCTTCGCCTGCGATCTAGCGCGTGAGAAACCTGTATGTGGGTGACCACATTGTGCTCTGTGGTGCCATACGATTTTTTGCGAATCACATGAGCTCTGATTACTGACAATTACCGGAAGCGCATCGCAAACAGAACGTAACGTGCTCCAATTTGTGCAAGCTTCATGGGCGTTACTGTCTGGTACAGTGTGGCCATACCTGATGAACTGTTATAACTGTTTTACATATACTGTATATATTGTAATGATCGTGGGTGCCGACCCGTGACACAGGATGTGTATGAACGGCCGTTTTGGGCGATAATCGGCCCGTGTATGGGCTGTTTGTTCTGGGATCGTTGCCCAATCCGCCGGGCGGATCTCCGAACGAGCGGCCGTTCCGGCCAATAAAGTGCTCGTACACAGGCCGTTTATCGTCCAAAATGGACATTCGTACACATCGTGAATCTCGCAAGTGTACGAACCTATATAAAAGAAATAAAATAAATTATGAAAGGAAAATCATTTAAGTAAAGGTACAGAGTGCCCTCTGCCTGTAAGAAGCAGAATTACACCCTTTTATGTATGTTACTTGTTAGTGTATTTTAAAGGAGAAATAAAACTGGCAGACAAGCAGCTTTCCTGAATAAAAATAACCTGAACGTGTAATAGTAACATAGTAGTTGAGGTTGAAAAGACATGCGTCAATCAAGTCCAACCTTTTCACCCTCCTTTTTATCCCTACCTAACAGTTGATCCAGAGGAAGGCAAAAAAAAAAAAAAAACACAAAAGGGGAAAAATTCCTTCCTGACTCCAAATGGCAATCGGAAAGTATCCCTGGATCAACCAGAACTGCAGTATATGTATTAATACCAGCAATTATCAATATTATTAGTATCCGTTACCAACCAGAACTACAGTATATGTTTAATACAGTAATTCTCAATTTATATAGTACCCCTGTACCAACAGAACACGTATATGTATTAATACCAGCAATTATCAATATTGTATAGTATCCCTGTACCAACCGAACTACAGTATATGTATTAATACCAGCAATTATCAATATTGTATAGTATCCCTTTACCACCAGAACTACAGTATATGTATTAATACCAGTAATTCTCAATATTATAGTATATCCTGGATCAACCAGAACTACAGTATATGTATTAATACCCAGTAATTCTCAATATTATATAGTATCCCTGGATCAACCAGAACTACAGTATATGTATTAATCCAGTAATTCTCAATATTATATAGTATCCCTGTACCAACCAGAACTACAGTATATGTATTAATACTAGAATTCTCAATATTATATAGTATCCCTGGATCAACCAGAACTAAGTATATGTATTAATACCAGTAATTCTCAATATTTATAGTATCCCTGGATCAACCAAACTGCAGTATATGTATATTATCAGTAATTCTCAATATTATATAGTATTCCTGTACCAACCAGAACTACAGTATATGTATTAATACATAGTAATTCTCAATTATATAGTATCCCTGGATCAACCAGAACTACAGTATATGTATTAATACCAGTAATTCTCAATATTATATAGTATCCCTGGATCAACCAGAACTAAGCAGTATATGTATTAATACAGTAATTCTCAATTTAAATAGTATCCTGGATCAACCAGAACTGCAGTATATGTATTAATACCAGCAATTCATATATTTATAGTATCCCTGTACACAGCACTACAGTATATGTATTAATCCAGCAATATCAATATTGTATAGTATCCCTGTACCAACCAGAACTACAGTAATGTATTAATACCAGTAATTCTCAATATATATAGTATTCCTGGATCAACCAGAACACAGTATATGTATTAATACCAGTAATTCTCAATATTATATAGTATCCCTGGATCAACCAGAACTACAGTATATGTATTAATAACTAGTAATTCTCAATATTATATAGTATCCCTGGATCAACCGAACTACAGTATATGTATTAATACCAGTAATTCTCAATATTTATAGTATCCCTGGATCAACCAGAAACTACAGTATATGTATTAATACCAGTAATTCTCAATATTATATAGTACCCCTGTACCAACCAGAACTACAGTATATGTATTAATACCAGAATTACAATATTATATAGTATCCCTGTACCAACCAGAAACTACAGTATATGTATTAATACAGCTAATTCTCAATATTATATAGTATCCCTGTACAACCAGAACTACAGTATATGTATTAATACCAGTATCTCAATATTATATGTTCCTGGATCAACCAGAACTACGTATATGTATTAATACCAGTAATTCTCAATATTATATAGTATCCCTGGATCAACCAGAACTACAGTATAGTATATAATCCAGTAATTCTCATATTATATAGTATCCCTGGATCAACAGAACTACAGTATATGTATTAATACCGTAATTCTCAATATTATATAGTATCCCTGGATCAACCAGAACTGCAGTATATGTATTAATACCAGTAATTCTCAATATTATATAGTATCCCTGGATCAACCAGAAACTACAGTTATGTATTAATACCAGTAATTCTCAATATTATATAGTATCCCTGGATCAACCAGAACTACAGTATATGTATTAACCAGTATATATTCAATATTATATAGTATCCCTGTACCAACCAGCAAACTACAGTATATGTATTAATACCAGTAATTCTCAATATTATATAGTATCCCCGTACCAACCAGAACTACAGTATATGTATTAATACCAGTAATTCTCAATTATTAGTATCCCTGTACCAACCGAAACTGCAGTATATGTATTAATACCAGTAATTCTCAATATTATATAGATCCCGTACCAACCGAACTACAGTATATGTATTAATACCAGTAATTCTCAATATTATATAGTATCCCCGTAACCAACTGAACTACAGTATATGATTAATACCAGTAATTCTCAATATTAATGTATCCCTGGATCAACCAGAACTGCAGTATATGTATTAATACCAGTAATTCTCAATATATATAGTATCCCTGGATCAACCAGAACTGCGAGTATATGCATTAATACCAGTAATTCTCAATATATATAGTATCCCGGATAACCAGAAACTGCATAGTATAGTATAATACAGTAATTCTCAATATTATAAGACCCTGGATCAACCAGAACTACATATATGTATAATACCGTATCTCAATATTATAAGTATCCCTTGATCAACCAGAAACTACAGTATATGTATTAATACCAGTAATTCTCAATATATATAGTATCCCTGGATCAACCAGAACTGCAGTATAGTATTAATACCAGTAATCTCAATATATATAGTATCCCCGTACCAACCAGAACACAGTCATGTATTAATACCAGTAATTCTCAATATTATATAGTCCCCATACCAACCAGAAACTACAGTATATGTATTAATACCAGTAATTCTCAATATTATATAGTATCCCTGTACCAACCAGAACTGCAGTATAATGTAATTACCAGTAATTCTCATATTATATAGTATCCCCGTACCAACCAGAACTACAGTATATGTATTAATACCAGTAATTCTCAATTTTAATAGTACCCTGGATCAACCAGAACTTCAGTATATGTATTAATACCAGCAATTATCAATATTGATATAGTATCCTGTACCAACCAGAACTACAGTATATGTATTAATACCAGAATTATCATATATTTATAGTATCCCTGTACCAACCAGAACTACAGTATATGTATTAATACCAGTAATTCTCAATATTATATAGTATCCTGGATCAACCAGAACTACAGAACTAAGTATATGTATTAATACCAGTAATTTTCAATATTATATAGTACCGATCAACCAGAACTACAGTATATGTATAATACAGTAATTCTCAATATTAATAGTATCCCTGATCAACCAGAACTACAGTATATATTAATACCAGTAATCTCAATATTTATATCACCTGGATCAACACGAATACAGTATAGTATTAATACCAGTAATCAATATTATATAGTACCCCGTACCAACCAGAACTCAGTTATATGTATTAATACCAGCAATTATCAATATTGTATAGTATCCCTGTACCAACCAGAACTACAGTATATGTATTAATACCAGCAATTATCAATATTGTATAGTATCCCTGTACCAACCAGAACTACAGTATATGTATTAATACCAGTAATTCTCAATATATATATGTATCCCGGATCAACCAGAACTACGTATATGTATTAATACCAGTAATTCTCAATATATATAGTATCCCCTGGATCAACCAGAACTACAGTATATGTATAATCACGTAATTCTCAAATTATATAGTACCTGGATCAACCAGAACTACAGTTATATGTTTAATACCAGAATTCTCATTATTATAGTATCCTGGATCTAACCAGAACTGCAGAGTATATCTAGTATATGTATTAATAACGTAATTCAACAATTTATTAGTATCCTGATCAACCAGAACTACAGTATATGTATAATACCAGTAATTCTAATATATATAGTATCCTGGATAACCACAGAACTACGTATATGTATTAATCAGTAATTCTCAATATTATAGTATCCGTACCACCAAAACTACAGTATATGTATTAATACCAGTAATTCTCAATATATATAGTATCCCCGTACCAACCAGAACTACAGTAATGTATTAATACCAGAATTCTCATATATTATAGTATCCTGTACCAACCAGAACTCAGATATATGTATTATACCAGTAATTCTCAAATTATATAGTATCCCCGTACAACCAGAACTACAGTATATGTATAATACCAGTAATTCTCAATATTATATAGTATCCCGTAACCAACCGAACTACAGTTATAGTATTAATACCAGTAATTCTCAATTTATTATAGATCCCTGGATCAACCAGAACTGCAGTATAATGTATTAATACCAGAATTCTCAATATTAATAGTATCCCTGGATCAACCAGAACTGCATATGTATTAATACCAGTAATTCTCATATATAATAGTATACCTGATCAACCAGAACTCAGTATAGTATTAATACCGTAATTCTCACATATTATATAGTTCCCTGGATCAACCAGAACTACAGTATATGTATTAATACAGTAATTCTCAATATATTATATATCCCTTGATCAACCAGAACTACAGTTATGTATTAATACCAGTAATTCTCAATATTATATAGTATCCCTGGATCAACCAAGACTCAGTATATGTATTAATACCAGATTCTCAATAATATATAGTATCCCCGTACCAACCAGAACTACAGTAATGTATTAATACCAGTAATTCTCAATATTATATAGTATCCCTACCAACCAGAACTACAGTATAGTATTAATACCAGTAATCTCAAATTTTTAAATCCCCGTACCAACCAGAAACTACAGTATATAATAATACCAGTAATTCTCAATTATATGTATCCCCTTACAACCAGAACTACAGTATATGTATTAATACCAGTAATTCAATATTATATAGTATCCCGTACAACCAGAACTACAGATATGTATTAATACAGTAATTCTCAATATTTATAGTATCCTGTACCAACCAGATTACAGTATATGTATTATCCAGTAATTCTCAATATTATATTAGTATCCTGTACCAACCAGAACTACGTATAGGATTAATACCAGTAATTCTCAATATTATATAGTATCTCCTGTACCAACCAGAACTACAATATATGTATTAATACCAGTAATTCTCAATATTATATAGTATCCCCTTACCAACCAGAAACTACGTACATTGTATTAATATACCGAGAGGGGTAAATTAGATCTCAATATTATTAGTATCCGCTGTGAACCAGAACACAGAAAATACCGTAATATGTATTAATACCAGTAATTCTCAATATTATATAGTATCCCTGGATCAACCAGAACTACAGTATATGTATTAATACCAGTAATTCTCAATATTATATAGTATCCCTGTACCAACCAGAACTACAGTATATGTATTAATACCAGTAATTCCCTGTACCAACCAGAACTACAGTATATGTATTAATACCAGTAATTCTTATTATATAGTATCCCCATACCAACCAGAACTGCAGTATATGTATTAATACCAGTAATTCTCAATATTATATAGTATCCCCGTACAAAACCAGAACTATCTAGTATGTATTAATACCAGTTAATTCTCAATATTTATATAGTATCCCCTGTACCAACCAGAACGACAGTATATGTATTAATACCAGTAATTCATATTATATAGTATCCCTACCAACCAGAACTGAGCAGTATATGTATTAATACCAGTAATTTCAATATTATATAGTATCCTGTACCAACGCAGAACTCAGTATATGTATTAATACCAGTAATCTCAATATTATAAAGTATCCCGTACCAACCAGAACTACAGTATAGTATAATACGTAATCTCAATATTATAGTATCCCGTACCAACCAGAACTGCAGTATAGTATTAATACCAGTAATTTCAATATATATAGTATCCCTGTACCAACCAGAACTAGCAGTATATTATTAATACCAGTAATTCTCAATATTATATAGTATCCCCTGTACAACCAGAACTACAGTATATGTATTAATACAGAGTAATTCTCAATATATATAGTATCCCATACCAACAGAACTCAGTATATGTATTAACACCAGTAATTCTCATATTATATAGTCATCCCTGTCAACAAACTAAAAAGTATATGTTTAATACAGTAATTCTCAATATTATATAGATTCCCCTTACCAACCAGAATACAATATATGTATTAATACCACAGTAATTCTCAATATTAATAGTATCCCTGTACCAACCAGAAAACTACAGTTAGATGTATTAATACCAGTAATTCTCAATATTATATAGTATCCCTGTCAACCAGAAACTGACAGTATATGTATAATACCAGTAATTCTCAATATTATATAGTATCCCTGATCAACCAGAACGCAGTATATGTATTAATACCAGTAATTCTCAATATTATATAGTATCTCGATCAACCAGAACTGCAGTATATGTATTAATACCAGGAATTCTCATATTATATGTATCCTTACCAACCAGAACTACAGTATATGTTTAATACCCGATATTCTAATTATATAGTATCCCTGTACCAACCAGAATACAGTATATGTATTAATACAGTAATTCTCATATTATATAGTATCCCTGTACAACCAGAACTACAGTATATGTATAATACCAGTAATTATCAATATATATAGATCCCTGTGTACCAACAGCAAACTACAGTATATGTATTAATACCAGTAATTCTCAATATTATATAGTATCCCTGTACCAACCAGAACTACAGTATAGTATTAATACCAGTAATTCTCATATTATTATAGTACCCCGTACCACCAGAAATACAGTATAGTATTAATACCAGTAATTTCAATATTATATAGTATCCCTGTACCCCAGAACTACAGTATATGTATTAATAACCAGTAATTCTCAATATATATAGTACCCTTGGATCAACCAGAACACAGTATATGTATTAATACCAGTAATCTCAATATATATAGTATCCCTGGTCAACCGAGAACTCAGTAATGTATTAATACCAGTAATTCTCAATATTATATAGTATCCCTGGAGTCAACCAGAACTACAGTATATGTATAATACCAGTAATTCTTCAATATTATATAGTATCCCATACCAACCAGAAACTACGTATAGTATTAATTCCAGTAATTCTCAATATTATATAGTATCTGTAACCAGAACTGCACGTATATGCATTAATACCAGTAATCTCACTATATATAGTATCCCTGGATCAACCAGAAATGCAGTATATGCATTAATACCAGTAATTCTCAATAGTATTAATGTATCCATGATCAACAGAAAATGAAGTATATGCATTAATACCAGTAATTCTCAATATTATATAGTATCCCTGGATCAACCAGAACTGCAGTATATGCATTAATGCCAGT
Organism: Hymenochirus boettgeri; assembly: GCA_019447015.1. NCBI lineage: Eukaryota > Metazoa > Chordata > Amphibia > Anura > Pipidae > Hymenochirus > Hymenochirus boettgeri. The sequence goes on along the minus strand of CM033474.1, from coordinate 1,143,461 downwards.
AATTCTCAGTATTATATAGTATCCCTGGATCAACCAGAACTACAGTATATGTATTAATACCAGTAATTCTCAATATTTTATAATATCCCGTACCAACCAGAACTACAGTATATATAGTAATACAGTAATTCTCAATATTATATAGTTCCCTGTACCAACCAGAACACAGTATATGTATAATACAGTAATTCTCAAATTATGTATCCCTGTACCAACCAGATACTACAGATATGTATTATACCAGTAATTCTCATATTATATAGTATCCTGTACCACCAGAACTACAGTATAGTATTAATACCAGTAATTCTCAAATTATATAGTATCCCTGTACCAACCAGAACTACAGTATATGTATTAATCCAGTAATTCTCAATATTATTATATCTTCCTGACATCAACCAGAACTGCAGTATATGCATTAAACCAGTAATTCTCACTATTATATAGTCACCGGATCAACCCAGAACTGCAGTAATATGCATTAATACCAGTAATCTCAATATTATATAGTATCCCTGGACAACCGAACTGCAGGTATATGCATTAATACCAGTAATTCTCAATATTTTATAGTATCCTGGATCAACCAGAACTGCAGTAATGCATTAATACCAGTATTCTCAATATATTAATAGTACCTGGATCAACCAGAACTCAGTATAGTATTAATACCAGTAATTCTCAATAATGTTATATATCCCGTACCAACCAGAACTACAGTATATGTATTAATACCAGTAATTCTCAATATTATATAGTATCCTGTACCAACCAGAACTACAGTATATGTATTAAACAGTAATTCTCAATATTTTATAGTATCCCTGATACCACCGTATTACAGTATAGTATAATCCAGTAATTCTCAATATATAGTTCCCTGTACCAACCAGAAACTACAGAATGTATTAATACCAGTAATTCTCAATATTATATATATCCCTGTAAACACCAGAACTACAGTATATGATTAATACAGTAATTCTCAATTTTATATAGTATCCCCGTACCAACCAGAAATACAGTATATGTTTAATACGGTAATTCTCAATTTTATAGTAATCCCTGTACAACCAGAACTACAGTATATGTATTAATACAGTAATTCTCAATATTTTTTAGTTAGAAACATATCGCCACTTTTAAAGCTATTCAATGAACTGGCCATTACCACCTCTGCTGGAAGACAGTTCCACAGTTTCAATGTTCTCACTGTAAAAAAGAAACCTCTACACCTGAAGATGAAACTCTTGTCTTCCAACCTTAAAGGAGTCACAAGTCTCTGACCGATTATGAACAAGCACCAGGAGAGTTATTGTATGGCCCATTAATATATTTGTATATAAAGTGATCATATCCCACGCAAATGTCGCTTCTCCAATGTAAACAAGCCCTAACTTGTCTAATCTGCTGCATAGTCAAGCCCCTCCATTCCCCTTATTAATTTAGTTGCCGTTCCGGCCAATAAAGGCCGTACCAGGCGATTATCGTCCAAACGAACATTCGTACACATGTGAATCTCGCAAGTATACGAACTTATATAAAGAAATAAAATAATAATTATAAAAGGAAATCATTTAAGTAAAGGTACGAGTGCCCTCTGCCTGTAAGAAGCAGAATTACACCCTTTTATGTATGTTACTGTTAGTGTATTTTAAAGGAGGAATAAAAAATGGCAGACAAGCAGCTTTCCTGAATAAAAATAACCTGAACCAGTGTAATAGTAACATAGTAGCTGAGGTTGAAAAGACATGCGTCAATCAAGTCCAACCTTTTCACCCTCCTTTTTATCCCTACCTAACAGTTGATCCAGAGGAAGGCAAAAAAAAAAAAAAAAACTGCTAAAAAAGTGGAAAAATTCCTTCCTGACTCCAAATGGCAATCGGAAAGTAGCTGGATCAACCAGAACGCAGTATATGTTTAATACCAGTAATCTCAATTATATATAGTATCCCTGTACAACCAGAACTACAGTTATGTATTAATACCAGTAATTCTCAATATTATATAGTATCCTGTACCAACCAGAACTACAGTATATGTATTAATACCAGTAATTCTCAAATTATTATAGTATCCCTGTACCAACCAGAACTACAGTATATGTATTAATACCGTAATTCTCAATATTATATAGTATCCCTGTACCAACCGAACTACAGTATGTTTAATACCAGTAATTCTCAATATTTATAAGTATCCCTGTACAACCAGAACTACAGTAATGTTTAATACCAGTAATTCTCAATTATATAGTATCCCTGGATCAACCAGAACTAGTATAGGATTAATACCAGTAATTCTCAATATAATAGTATCCCTGTACCAACCAGAACTGCAGGATGTATTAATACCAGTAATCTCAATATAATATAGTATCCCTGGATCAACCAGAACTGCAGTATATGTATTAATACCAGTAATTCTCAATATTATATAGTATCCCTGGATCAACCAGAAACTACAGTATATGCATTAATACCAGTAATTCTCAATAATTATATAGTATCCTGTGATCAACCAGAACTGCAGTATATGTATTAATACCAGTAATTCTCAATATTATATAGTATCCCTGGATCAACCAGAACTGCAGTATATGCATAATACCAGTAATTCTAATATAATATAGTATCCCTGGACAACTAGAAAGAACAGTATATGTATTAATACAGTAATTCAATAATTATAGTATCCCTGTACAACAGAACTACAGTAATGTATTAAACCAGTAATTTCAATATTATATAGTATCCCTGTACCAACCAGACTACAGTATATGTATAATACCAGTAATCTCATTTATATAGTATCCCTGTACCAACCAGAAACTACAGTATATGGATTAATACCAGTAATTCTCAATATTATATAGTATCCCTGGATCACCAGAACTACAGTATATGTATAATACCAGTAATTTCAATATTATATAGTATCCCTGTAGCAACCAGAACCAGTATATGTATTAATACCAGTAATCTCAATATTATATAGTATCCCTGGATCAACCAGAACTGCAGTATATGTATTAATACCAGTAATTCTCAATATTATATAGTATCCTGGATCAACCAGAACTGCAGTGATATGCATTAATACCAGTAATTCTCAATATATATAGTATCCCTGGATCAACCAGACAGAACTGCAGATATGTATTAAACCAGTAATTTCAATATTATATAGTACCCTGGATCAACCAGAACTACAGTATATGCATTAATACCCGTATTTTCAATATTATATAGATCCCTGTCAACCAGAAACCAGTATATGATTAAACCAGTAATTCTAAAATTATAAGTACCCGTACAAACCAGAACTACAGTACAGTATTAATACCAGTAATTCTCAATATTATATAGTATCCCCATACCAACCAGAACTACAGTATATGTATTAATTCCAGTAATTCTCAATATTATATAGTATCCCTGGATCAACCAGAACTGCAGTATATGCATTAATACCAGTAATTCTCAATATTATATAGTATCACTGGAATCACCAGAACTGCAGTATAGCATTATACCAGTATTCCAATATTATATAGTATCCTGGATCAACCAGAATCAGTATATTGCATAATGCAGTAATTCTCAGTATTATATAGTATCCCTGGATCAACCAGAACTACAGTATATGTATTAATACCAGTAATTCTCAATATTTTATAATATCCCCGTACCAACCAGAACTACAGTATATATAGTAATACCAGTAATTCTCAATATTATATAGTATCCCCGTACCAAACAGAACTACAGTATATGTATTAATCCAGTAATTTCAATATAATATAGTACCCTACCAACCAGAACACAGAGATAGTATTAATACCAGTAATTCTCAATATTATAAGTATCCCTGTACCAACCAGAACTACAGTATATGTATTAATACCAGTAATTCTCAATATTAATAGTATCCTGTACCAACCAGAACTACAGTATATGTATTAATACCAGTTATTCCAATATTATATAGTATCCCGTACCAACCAGAACTACAGTATATGTATTAATACCGGTAATTCTCAATATTATATAGTATCCCTGTACCAACCAGAACTACAGTATATGTATTAATACCAGTAATTCTTATTAATATAGTACCCCATACCAACCAGAACTGCAGATATATGTATTAATACCAGTAATTTCAATATTATATAGTATCCCCGTACCAACCAGAACTGCAGTATATGTAGTAATACCAGTAATTCTCAATATTATATAGTATCCCTGTACAACCAGAACTACCGTATATGTATTAATACCAGTAATTCTCAATATTATAGTATCCCCGTACCACCGAACTGCAGTATATGTATTAATACCAGTAATTCTAATATGTATAATACCTGTACCAACCAGAACTACAGTATATGTATTAATACCAAGTAATCTCAATATTATATAGTATCCCTGGATCAACCAGAAATGCAGTATATGTATTAATACCAGTAATTCTCATATTATATAGTATCCCTGGATCAACCAGAACTGCAGGATATGCATTAATACCAGTAATTCTCAATATAATATAGATCCCTGGATCAACCAGAACTGCAGTATATGTATTAATACCAGTAATTCTCAATATATAGGATCCCTGGACAACCAGAAACTACAGTAGTATGCATTAATACCAGTAATTCTCAATATTATATAGTATCCCTGGATCAACCAGAACTGCAGTATATGTACTAATACCAGTAATTCTCAATATTATATAGTACCCTACCAACCAGAACTACAGTACATGTATTAATACCAGTAATTCTCCATATTATTAGTATCCCCATACCAACCAGAAAAATACAGTATGTATTAATTCCGTAATTCTCAATATTATAAGTATCCTGGACAACCAGAACTGCAGTATAGTGCATTAATACCAGTAATTCTCAATATTATATAGATCCCTGATCAACCAGAACTGCAGAGATGATTAATACCAGTAATTCTCAATATTATATAGTATCCTGGATCAACCAGAACTGCAGTAATGCATTATGCCAGTAATTCTCATATTATATAGTATCCCTGGATCACCAGAACTACAGTTATGTATTAATACCAGTATTCTCAATATTTATATATCCCGACCAACCAGAACTACAGTATATATAGAATACCAGTAATTCTCAATATTATATAGATCCCGTCCAACCAGAAACTACAGTATATGTATTAATACCAGTAATTCTCAATATTATATAGTATCCGTACCAACCAGAACTACAGTACTATGTATTAATACCAGTAATTCTCAATATATATAGTATCCCTGTACCACCAGAACTACAGTATATGTATTAAACCAGTAATTCTCATATATATAGTTATCCCGTACCAACCAGACTACGGATATGTATTAATACAGTATTCTCAAATTATATAGTATCCCGTACCAACCAGAACTACAGTATATGTATTAATACCGGTAATTCTCAATATTATATAGTATCCCTGTACCAACCAGAACTACAGTATATGGATTAATACCAGTATTCTATATATAGTATCCCATACCAACCAGAACTGCAGTATATTTATTAATACCATAATTCTCAATATTATATGTATCCCGTACCAACCAGAACTACAGTTGTATAATACCGGTAATTCTCAATATTAATAGTATCCCGTACCAACCAGAAACTACAGTATATGTATAATACCAGTAATCTTATTAAAAGTATCCCCATACCAACCAGAACTCAGTATATGTATAATACCAGTAATTCTCAATATATATATATCCCTGTACCAACCAGAATACAGTATATGTATTAATACCAGTAATTCTCAATATTATATAGATCCCGTACCAACCAGAACTACAGTATATGTATTATACGGTAATTCCAATTATATAGTATCCCTGTCCACACCAGAACATCCAGATATGATTAATACCAGTAATTCTCAATATTTTTTGTTTAGAAACATAATCTAGCCCACACTTTAAAGCTATTCAGTTGAACTTGCCATTACCACATCTGCGAAGCAGTTCCACGTTTCACCATTCCAGTAAAATAAACCTTTCCTAACCTGAAGATGAAACTTCTTTTCTTCCAACCGTAAAGGATGTCCACAAGTCCTCTGATGTGACCGATTAGTGAACAATGCACCAGAGAGTTTATTGTATGGCCCATTAATATGTTTGTATAAAGTGATCATATCCCCACGCAAATGTCGCTTCTCCAATGTAAACAGCCCTAACTTGTCTAATCTGCCTGCATAGTCAAGCCCCTCCATTCCCCTTATTAATTTAGTTGCCCTTCTCTGAACTGCTTCCATTTCCAAGATGTCCCTTTTGTGTATGGGATTCCAAAACTGCACCGCATATTCCAAAACTGCACCGTATATTCCAAATGAGGCCTTACCAGTGCCTTGTAAAGAGGGAGACTAATATCTTTCTCTCTTTAATCTATTTCCCTCTTTATACAAGACAATATCTTGCTAGCTCTAGCCATTGCTACCTGGCATTGTTCGCTACAGCTAAGTCTGTTATCTACCAGAACCCCCAAATCTTTTCCCAGTCGAGATTCACTTAACACCGATTTATTTATGGTGTAGGTTGCACAAGGATTGTTGAACCCTAAATGCATCACTTTACATTTATCAACATTTAATCTCATCTGCCATACATCTGCCCATTTTGATAACCTATTTAGGTCTGCTTGCAGCAGAGGTTCCAAAGCTCTGCATAGTTTAGTGTCATCAGCAAATACAGAGACCTTGCTCTCATTGCCCACTTCTAAGTCATTTATAAACAGATTAAAAAGAAGTGGCCCCAGTATGGAACACTGAGGCACCCCACTTAGAACTTTAGCCCACATGATGTAGCCCCATTGACCACCACTCTCTGTTTGCGATCCAATAACCAATTCTCTATCCATGTACAAATGTTTTCTTCTAGGCCAACAGTCCTCAGTTTATACATTAGTCGCCTATGTGGCACAGTATCAAAGGTTTAGCAAAATCCAAGTATACCACATCCACTGCTATGCCAGAATCTAAATTCTTACTAACTTCTTCATAAAAACCAAGTAAATTTTTCTGACACAATCTATTTCTCCTAAATCCATGCTGACTACTACTAATAAGATCAGTTCTAGAGACAAAGTCAAGGATATTATCCCGTAACAAAGTTTCCTTTACCTTCCCTACCACTGATGTTAGGCTTACAGGTCTATAGTTACCAGTCTGGGAACGACTACCTTTTCTGAATATTGGTATTACATTGGCTTTTTTCCAATCCAGCGGCACATTACCAGACAAAAGTGAATCTGAATAGATAAGAAACAGTGGTCTAGATAAAACTGGACTAAGCTCTCTTAAGATCCGAGGATGTATTCCATCTGGTCCAGGGGATTTATTGATGTTAACGTTGTCTAATTGTTTCCGCACCATATCCTCTGTCAGCCAGAATGAATATTCCTCATTTATACCCTTCATATTATTACAGTCCCTGCTATAAGGACTAGGATTCTCTAAAGTGAAAACAGAAGAAAAAAAATAGTTCAGCACATTAGCCTTCTCGGCATCCTCTATAACCATCTCTGCCCCGTTATTTAATGGTCCCACATTCTCAGTTCTCATCTTTTTACTATTTATATGTTTAAAAAATATTTTGGGGTTGGACTTTCTTTCTTCAGATGTCCGTATTTTATTTTTATTTTAGCTAGTTTAATAGCTTTCTTGCACTCTTTATTACAGCTTTTATACTCCCTGTAAGACTGTTCGGTTCCCTCCGATTTTAAAATTTTAAAAGCCTTTTTATTTTTTTCCATTTCCCTTTTTACCTGGGCATTAAGCTAGGCAGAGGAGGACCTACTTTTTTACACTTGTTCCCTTAAGGTATAAATTTAGAAATGTAATGGTTTAATATCCCTTTAAAAGCAGTCCACTTCTGCTCAATATCCTTACCTAGGAACATATCCCCCCAGTCTATGAGCAGGAGCGATTCCTCCAACAACATAAAATTAGCTTTCCTAAAGTTATAAGTTTTGTTAACCCAGTGCACTTTTGTTTTTTGTTAACCTATATTAAATGACACTATATCATGGTCACTATTCCCTAAGCTTCCCATTACCTCCATCTCTAAAATGAGCTCAGGGTTATATATCACTAGATCCAACAATGTATCTTGTCTAGTAGGAATTTCTACCATCTGTGAAAGAAAATGCTCATATTGGAAATTTAAGAACTTGGTACCTTTTAAGGTGCCTGCAGTTCCCTTACTCCAATCTATGTCAGGGAAATTGAAATCCCCCATGACCAGAACATGCCCCATACCAGCAGCCTTCACCAACTGCATATGGAGATTAATTTCCACATCCTCATTGGCATTTTGCGGCTTATAACATACCCCAACAATTAATTTATCCACTTTCTTGCTTCCAGTACATAGCTCCACCCATATTGTTTCTGCCATATCGTTTGTTCCCCCATCTATCTCATCTTTTAAATTCGGCTTCAATTCTTGTTTAACATACATACTACTTTCCTATTAACTCTTTCATGTCTAAATAAGGAGTATACTTCAATATTTACTGTCCATTCGTGTGAATCATTTTGCCATGTTTCTGCTATACCGATCATATCATACCTTTCCTTTAAAGGTATTAGTTCTAGTTATCCAGTTTTTCCAGACAGACCTCATGCATTTGTAAACATACATTTTAGATTATCATTCAATTTACTTCCATACTTGGACGTACACGCCTCCTTATCCTCTATGCTTCCCCCTCCCCCATTTTCACCCTCCATTATCTTATTAGCCCCCTGATGCCTATTCCCTCTGTCTACCCCAGTGTAGTCCAATGTACCCCCCCATACCGAGTTTAAAATCTCCTCCAACCCTCTAGCCAACTTCTCCCCAAAAACAGCTGCACCCTCATCATTGAGGTGCAATAAAAACATTTTCCAAACAATCCCTTCTTCTTATATTCAAGGCAATTTGTCACTTTTCCCTTCTGGGTGGCAAATTATTCAATTGATTACTACTAAGTAGCCAGATGAAGATTTGGACATGCAGGAGGCTTCCTCTGCAGGGAGGGGCACTGGGGAAACCAGGTGCTACAGCATCTCTGTTTGTTAGGCCATTGCTTTAAATAAAGTTTAGATTTCCTGGCAACTTTTCTGAAATCTTTCATCAGTCAACTGAAGACCCTGCAGAGTGAGCACAGTATTGGGGCAGCTAAAAATAAATCCTTCCTGCTTCAAAATGGCTGCCCGGCTCTGCATAACCTCTTTGAGTTTACCAGGTTACTGGATCTGCAGGAATCCAAGCCAAATTTAGCAATTACAAGTCAATTTGAGTCCCAGAAAAGAAACTTCCTTATCTAACTAGAAAGGGAAAGTTAAAGTAAAAAACTATAACTTGGCTTGAAATGCTGCATTTTGGAAGGGAATGTGTGTGTCTGTGCTGAAGCCTTCAAAACTCTATAACCTTTCTATGGTAATGAAAGAGGACACATTTCATAATCAATTCTGATTAAATACATATATTTTTATTACTGTGTGTATGGTTACCATGAAAACAGAAAGGTTGGGTGGGTGTTGGAGTGTATCAGTTGGGGATATGTTTTTGCATTTTACATCATTAAACTAACTTTTGATAATTTTGTATGATTGCCATGGAATTGGAAGGGTAGGTTGTGAGGGTGTATCAATTGGTATGTGTACCTGTGTCTGGACACAGTCAAGATCACACAATTGTAATTTATTTACTTGTTTTATATTGAGACTGAAGAATTTCTTGATTGTTTCAATGAGGCCTCCAGCCAGTGTGTGTTAGGATCACAAATCACTCAGTGTTACAGCCAGCCCTCCAGTTCACTAATCACCCAGAGTGACATCCAGCCCTCCAGTTCACTAATCACCCAGAGTGACATCCAGCCCTCCAGTTCACTAATCACCCAGTGTGATATCCAGCCCTCCAGTTCACTAATCACCCAGTGTGATAGCCAGCCCTCCAGTTCACTAATCACCCAGTGTGACATCCAGCCCTCCAGTTCACTAATCACCCAGTGTGACATCCAGCCCTCCAGTTCACTAATCACTCAGTGTGACATCCAGCCCTCCTGTTCACTAATCACCCAGTGTGATAGCCAGCCCTCCAGTTCACTAATCACTCAGTGTGACATCCAGCCCTCCAGTTCACTAATCACCCAGTGTGACAGTCAGCCCTCGTTTACAAATCACCCAGTGTGACATCCAGCCCTCCAGTTCACTAATCACCCAGTGTGACATCCAGCCCTCCAGTTCATTAATCACCCAGTGTGACATCCAGCCCTCCAGTTCATTAATCACAGTGTGACATCCAGCCCTCCAGTTCACTAATCACCCAGTGTGACATCCAGCCCTCCAGTTCATTAATCACCCAGTGTGACATCCAGCCCTCCAGTTCACTAATCACCCAGTGTGACAGTCAGCCCTCCAGTTCAGAATCACCCGTGTGACATCCACCCTCCATTTACAAATCACCCAGTGTGACATCCACCCTCCAGTTCATTCAATCACCAGTGTGACTCAGCCCTCCAGTTCACTAATCACCCAGTGTGACATCAGCCCTCCAGTTCCAAATCCACCCAGTGTGACATCCAGCCCTCCATTTACAAATCACCCAGTGTGACATCCAGCCTCCCATTCATTAATGCCCATGTGACATCCAGCCTCCAGTTCATAATCCCCCGTGTGACATCCAGCCCTCCAGTTCACTAATCACCCAGTGTGACAGTCAGTCCCCAGTTCACAAATCACCCATGTGATGCCAGCCCTCCTGTTCACTAATCACCCTTGTGACATCCAGCCTCCAGTTCACTAATCACCCAGTGTGACATCCAGCCCTCGTTCACTAATCACCCATTGTGACATCCAGCCCTCCAGTTCACTAATCACCCAGTGTGATATCCAGCCCTCCGTTCACTAATCACTCAGTTGCCGTCTGCCCTCCAGTTCACAAATCACTCGTGTGACAGTCGCCCTCCAGTTCACAAATCACCCAGTGACATCCAGCCCTCCAGTTCCTAATCACTCAGTGTGACAGTCGCCCCTCCAGTTTAACAATCACCCAGTGTGACATCCAGCCCTCCAGTTCATAATCACCCAGTGTGACATCCCAGCCCCCAGTTCACTATCACCCAGTGTGACATCCAGCCCTCCAGTTCACTAATCACCCAGTGTGACATCCACCCTCCAGTTCACTAATCACCCAGTGTGACAGTCAGCCCTCCAGTTCACAAATCACCCAGTGTGACATCCAGCCCTCCAGTTCACTAATCACCCAGTGTGACATCCAGCCCTCCAGTTCATTAATTACTCAGTGTGACATCCAGCCCTCTAGTTCATTAATCACCCAGTGTGACATCCACTATTGGTCATTGTGTTAGAGAGGGATCACTATTGGTCAATGTGTTAGAGAGGGAGCACTATTGGTCAATGTGTTAGAGAGGGATCACTATTGGTCAATGTGTTACAGAAGGATCACTATCGGTAAATATGTTAGGGATCACTATTGGTCAATGTGTTAGAGAGGGATCACTATTGGTCATTGTGTTTAGAAGAGGGATCACTATTGGTCAATTTTTAGAGAGGGATCACTATTGGTCATGTGTTTAGAGAGGGATCACTATTGGTCATTGTGTTAGAGAGGGATCACATTGGTCAATGTGTTTAGAGAGGGATCACTATTGGTCATGTGTTAGAGAGGGATCACTATTGGTCATGTGTTAAGAGGGATCACTATTGTCAATGTGTTAGAGAGGGACACTATTGGTAAATGTGTTAGAGAGGGATCACTAGTGGTCAATCTGTTAAGAGGGGATCACTATTGGTCATTGTGTTTAAGAGGGATCACTATTTGGTCAATGTGGTTAGGAGAGGGATCACTATTGGTCATGTGTTAGAGAGGGATCATTTGTCAATGTGTTAGAGAGGATCACCTATTGGTCATTGTGTTAGAGAGGGATCACTATTGGTCAATGTGTGTAGAGAGGGATCACTATTGGTCCAATGTGTTGAGAGGGATCACTTTGGTCAGTGGTTTAGAGAGGGATCACTATTGGTCAATGTGTTGAGAGGGATCACTATTGGTCATGTGTTGAGAGCGGATCACTATTGGTCATGTGGTTAGAGAGATCACTATGTTTATGATGTTATGTTTAGAGAGGGATCACTATGGGTCAATGTGTTAGAGAGGGATCACTATTGGTCAATGTGTTAGAGAGGGATCACTATTGGTCAATGTGTTAAGAGGACACTATGGGCATGTGTTAAGGGGACCACTTTTGGTCAATGTGATAGAGAGGGATCACTATTGGTCAATGTGTTGAGAGGGATCACTATTGGTCAATGTGTTAGAGGGATCACTATTGGTCAATGGTGTTAAGAGAGAATCACTATTGTCATGTGTTAAGAGAATCACTATTTGGTCAATGTGTTAGAGAGGGATCACTATTTATATATTATTATTTATATATTATTATATCATTTATATATTTTTATTTATTTATAGATTTTGCCTTATTTACATTTCTATATACTTTAATGTCATTACTACATACTTGTTAATATTGATATAACTATTTATTTAGTGCTTAAAAAACACATAAACACTGTCCCTATGTGGAATGGAGACGCTGTAATTTATGGGTGAGATCGTTCTGATATATATCTACTTACTTACATGTACCGAGTTACATTGTTTCTAAAGGGGTGGACGCACCCTTGAGATATATATATTTATACATTGTACTTACGATCTTTAGATTGTGTGCCTCGGGACTCTATGCACTTTTGATATTCAGCTAACCACCTCCGATTCCCACCCACTTTTTATGTAGTTTTTTTATGTGTTTTTCTAGGATATGGTGTATGGACTTCATTGGTAATATATCTATCATGCTGTATTTATGTATTTAATTAATATATGCTGTGTTTTTGAATAATAAAGTAGTGTATATCTTTGGATAAGCAGTGTTAATGCACTTTTTGTGTGGGACACCACGGAATATGGTTCCTGTACCCACATTAATCTTATTGTTTATGGTTTATTGGTAGTTGAGTGCCATGGAACCTGGTGTTCCATGTTAAAGTGGAGTCTTTTTCTTTTCCCTCTTCTTACTTTTATACTATATCTTTGTTTACTCTGCGTAGCACCCACCATAATTGGTGTATACCATTACCTTATCTACAAGCAGGTGGCCTTTGAGTCACCACTTATTTAACTGTCCCTATGTATATTACTTTTACCCACCCCCACCAACATAGTACCTACAAAAAACCCAATGTATTCGCCATGAAATTATAAATGTATTTATATAATATATAACCTACCCACTCAGGTAAAGAGGGAATGCAATGTCAAACACCACACTTCCTGCACCAGATTGTGACAGCCTCCCCATGGCTGTTAACACTGATACGTTGTAAACCCACCACATTCTTACCACCACAACATACATTCTACCCCCCCATCCCATCCCCGCTTTGATACAACCACAACCAACCCCCCCCCCCCCCCCCTCCGCTGATTTGGCCGAAGCAAGTAACTAAGTTTTGATGCACAGACAGGTGGAGAGCAGTACCTGTAACAATAGTTATTGAAATGGAAGTCTCACGCACCACACGGCATTTGCCTCCTGTCTAGAGATGGCCGAACCTTTATAAAGTTCAGTTTGTTTTCGAACTTTCAAACTTTCTGAAATACAATTAAAATATCAATTAAAATATTAATGGTAACTTAATGTAAATGGCTGTGGGACCTGGGAAATAGTCTGAGGAACACGTTCCAATATCCAGGACTTTAAAAGTAAAACAAACAATTTTATTCTTCCGCGCGCTACTTTCGACCTCCCGCGTTCGATTTTCGATAATTATCCCACAAACAAATAGAATATTCGAGGGTACCGAACCCTCGACTGATTGGATAGTTATCGAAAGTCTGTAAAGTTCGAAAGTCCAAGAAATTCGGGTCCGGGAAAGTTTGAAAAGTGTGGGTCCGTTCGAACTAGTTAAGTCCATCTCTACTCCTGTCCATAGATGCCATTAAGTTCAGCAGTAACTTTGCGGCTGTTTACTCTTTCTGGATGTTGGAGGGATCTGCGGTCGCCCAAGGGCACTAAGCAAACCTCCGTAAGTGTTTGCTGCAGGCAGAACGGAGGGGTGGGAGGGAGAGGGATTTTTTTGTTTAAAGCTGACTTAGTTCCTGGTTATAATTGGTACGCTACTACGTAGCAGCATGACAATTATAAGGATAATAATTACACCTGGATACCATTGGATCCCCCACTACAGGGGTCGGTTATATGTAAATACATGAAACTTACATTGTACTTTCCATATATTTATTGTGCTTTTACTGTATACATTTTAGGACTTTGATGTGTTTGTGTAGCTGGTGTGTGTCAGAGAGACACAGTGTGTAGTTAGTGTAGCCTCGTACCCAAGTGCATTTCATACAGATATCGACAGGTGGGGTTTGATTTGATCACTTGACCCTGAAGCCACGGAATGTTCACGTCCATAAATTTGCTTCCACGGATTCCTTAGCTAGGGAATAGAACACTTCTCTTATGTGTCCAGCAGGTCTGTAACGAATTTCGTGTCTCTAGTTCAAAAACTGTGGGACAAAATGCTGTCCGAAAAAAGGAAAGAATAAAAGAGAAGAAATAGAAAGAACAGAAAGAAGATCAACAAGTCCAGTTGATCTAATTGAATACGACAGATAGAAAGAACAGATATTTGGATCTTTCAAGCCAAATTAATAATAGTCCTTGGAAAAAATATATTATCTTGCATTGCCCCAATCTCCATGTGTTAGAATGGATGGTTTGCAAATTCTTTTTTTTTTAATTCGCTTTATTTATGCCAAGGTGTATTCATAACATAGTAATAAACATTGTATATTATTGCACATTTTTCATATTGATTGTACATTATTTTATACACTTAGTATATCGCAGTTGTGTACATTTTCTTTCTGTATCACCTTGACTTACATTGCTAATATTTTCCTTTTACAAAGCAACATTAACAGTTGTAATAAAATATAACTTTTAATATATAACATCAAAAACGACTTTCTTTGTTTGTCTTATTTTGGTAGTTTTAATCACTATTTACATACTATTGTACTTTAGTCGGTGTCCAAAGAGGGCCTGAGTCTTGTTTAGATAGTGCTTTGGGCTGCGCTAGGGGATTCAAACCAGATATTCCAGACCTTGTGGTACTTTTTTGGGCACCCTCTACGTGCATACATTACTCTCTGATATGGTATTGTGTTATTGATAAGTGCTAACCACTGGGATACCTCAGGTTTATCGGGCGACATCCATTTAGTAACTATAGTTTTCCTAGCATAGAAGAGAGTTTCTCTTAATAACGTGGACTGATATTTATCTGGGGGTTCGTCTCCCAGGATACCCAGTACCAATAGCTTACTATCCAAGGGTATGGGGGTATTGAGTATAGTAGATAAAATCATAGTTATTTCGTGCCAGAAGCGTATGACACCTGGGCAGCTCCATAGTAAATGCCAAAAGTCGGCGTCTGGTGTATGGCACCTTGGGCATTCACTTGTCCTATTGTTATCGAATCTATGTATTCGGTGGGGATGCATATAGGCTTGGTGCAATATATACAACTGTATCAGGCTATTGTTGGCTGCTGGTGATACCAGTCTGCATGCCTCTGTCATATCCCACCAATCGTCTGGTTGCAGATCTGGAATATATCTAGTCCATTTAGACATGGTTGCCTCTATGTAGGGCTGGGTTTTAGCCTTTATTAGACTTGTATATAGTTTGGATGTCAAACCCTGGAGTCCCTGGGTTCGTAACATCCCTATTATCAGGTGCTTAGTCAGTTGCACTTCCAGTGTGCCAAATTGGGCTTTGCAGCAATGTCGGAGCTGGAAATATCTAAAAAGGTAGTGTGGGGGCAGGCTGTAGTTTGTTTGTAGCTGCTCAAAAGTGCAGAAATTATTGTTTTGGAATATCTGCCCCATGCTGGTTACTCCCACCCTGGCCCAATCCTGGGCTCCCTGGAAAGCCAGAAGTTCGAGGTAGACATGATTCCCCCAGAGCGGAGTACTATTAAACGGGCCCTGTATATCCAAGGCCCTCAGGGTTTCCCTCCACACCCTCCAAAACTGGGTGTGCAGCATTGTTCCTGGGCCCACCATATGTTGCTTTGGGGATTGTAGAAAGGATGAAAAATTACCTTTTATATAACTTGCCAGAATTTTTTCTGATATATTAAGAATGGGTGGATTGGAAGTCCAGCCCTGGATATATTTTAATTGGGAGGCCAAATAATATAGGCGCAAATCTGGGAGCGCTAGGCCTCCATTCTGCTTAGGTTGCTGCAGTGTGGTGAGCTTTATTCAGGTTCGTCCTGACTGCCACAGAAAGTTCGTTATCATACTATTGATTGTTGCAAAAAAGTGTTTTGGTATGTATACCAGTGAGTGCTGCATAATATATAGGAGCTTTGGCAGTATGATTATTTTGATCAAATTCACTCTGCCAATCAGGTTTAAGGGTAAACTGTTCCAGGCTTGGAACTTGTTTTTAACCATGCTTATTAATGGTTTTATATTGAGTTCGTAAAAGTCTGTCACTTTGACTGACGTGATCCCCAAATATTTAAATGAATCGGCTATTGTGAGTGGGTATGTCGAGGGTATTAGAGCGGCCCGAGGGACATCGAGGGGGCATAATATTGATTTTTGCCAGTTCATTGTTAACCCAGAGTATCTACCAAACCGGTCTATAAGGCACGTGGCTGTATTCAATGGGGTGCCCTCGCTCTCCAAGTATAGTATCATATCATCTGCGTACAACCCCACTCGTTCTTCTAACTGGCCCAGCTGGAATCTTCTGATTATTTGGTGGGATCGTATCTGTATGGCCAGTGCTTCAATTGCCACTGCAAATAGGTATGGAGAGAGAGGGCACCCCTGTCTCGTGCCCCTATGCAGTCTGAACTGCTTGGACATTGAGTTGTTAACTGTGACCGTTGCCATCGGATATTTATACAGTATTTGGGCCCATGTTATGAATCTATTGCCAAAGCCAAACTTCTTGAGACACAACCAAAGGTAAGTCCATTCTATGGTGTCAAATGCCTTATGGGCGTCCAGTGAGACCATCACACTTCTACCTACATTATCATGGTCTATTGTCAATTGCGTAAGGACTTTGCGGAGGTTGATTGAGGTAGATTTGTTAGGCATAAACCCGGTCTGGTCCTCGTGTATGATTGTCTGGATGACAGTTTGGAGCCTATTAGTTAATATTTTTTGCAATTATTTTGTAATCGGTGTTCAGTAATGAAATGGGCCTATA
This sequence comes from Hymenochirus boettgeri, assembly GCA_019447015.1. Taxonomy (NCBI): domain Eukaryota; kingdom Metazoa; phylum Chordata; class Amphibia; order Anura; family Pipidae; genus Hymenochirus; species Hymenochirus boettgeri. Next base: position 1,126,090 of record CM033474.1, on the reverse strand, counting down.
TGAATTACAGTCCAGCGGGTCCTTATCAGTCTTTAAAATTAAGATAATATTGGCTTCATATAGGGTGTGGGGTAGGCATTTCGCTTCATATGAGGCCCGTATCATCTCGTGGAGCTGTGTTGTCAGGTGGTTGTTGTATTTTTTATAGATGTCCACAGGGATACCATCGGGACCGGGTGATTTACTTGCTGTTAGGTCCCTGATAGTTGCCTGGACTGGTGTTATTGGTTGGTCTAGTTGTTGTTTGTGTTGAACTGTGAGTTGTGGGAATTGTATTTCGTCTAGGTAGTTGCTAATCTCTTGTGCAGGGCAGGTAGTCTGAGAGGTGTACAGGTTTTTGTAGAATTGCACAAATTCTCACAGTATTTCTGGTGTAGTGGTCACTGTTGAGTTATTATTAGTTTTCAGTGCTATGATTGTTTGTTGGGGGTTGTCTATTTTCGTCATATGTGCCAGTAATCTTGCCGAGAGATTCGCTGTTTCATAGTAGGATTGTTTAATGAAGTGCTTTTTCCCGTAGCAAAGCAGTGTGCTGATTGGTCTGTGAGTGACATATCTGTCTGTTTATATCTGTTGGATTGTCTATGTATGTGGCTTCGGTTGCTTGTACCTTAGCAGCTAAATTGGATTCATCTTCTGCTGTGTATTTTTTGATATGGGCCACAGTTGCGTGTAGGCAGCCTCTCAGGTAGGCTTTGAGGGTGTCCCATTTAATGCCATGTGATACTGGGCCTTGGTCTGATTCTATATACATTTCCAGTTGTTCTATTATGGCGTCAGGGTATGGGAATAGACTGATCCAGAATGGGTTAAATTTCCAAGGTTTGGAAATATTTTACGGTTCTGGGTGGGTCAGTGTAAGACATACTGGGGAATGGTCAGATATACCTCGGGGGAGATGTTGGATACCTTTTATTTCTGGCAGAGTCAAATGATTTGTTAAAAAGAGGTCAATTCTGGAGTGTGAGTGGTGGGTGGGTGAATAGCATGTGTACTCCAGTAGTGAGGGGTGTCTTAACCTCCAGGGGTCTAGTAGTCCCAGGGTTTGTGCTGTTTTTGAGAGCTGCGTTTGTGTGTCCGTTGGGCGTGCCGGGCTATGTGGTGATAGTCTGTCTAGTAGTGAATTCATGATCAGGTTGTAGTCGCCCATGACTATAACACGGGCTCCTGGGAATCTAAGTGCAAATATCATTATTTGCTGTATTATTTGCGTTGTTGGGGGAGGAGTGTTGTACAGTCCTCCCAATACATAGAGTATGTTATCCAGTATGAGGGCTAGCATTATATATTTCCCCTGAGGGTCGGTTTGCACCTTCAGGATTTTGTATTTCAGCCTTTTGGGTATTAGGAGTGATACACCTCTTGCATATGTTGAGTAGTGACTGTGCCGCCCAGCCCACCCATCTTTTCTGCAGATACCTGGTAGTGCCTACTGTTAGGTGTGTCTCCTGTAGGCAGACGATGTCAGGGTCCTGATTTTTTAGGTATGTTTGTATTAGTATGCGTTCTAGGTGATCATTTAATCCCCGCACATTCCATGTGATTATGCGTAGTTGTGTTTCTATGGTTGTCTACTTGTCATATGTCATATGTTGTATTGTATTGTATTTGAGGTTGAATAAAGACATACGTCCATCCAGTCCAACCCATCTAGCAATATCCTCATTTCCTGCCTAACTGTTGATCCAGAGGAAGGCAAAAAAACCCCACCAAATTTATGAAGGGGGAAAAAATTCCTTCCTGACTCCAAGTGGCAATCGGAAATTTCCCTGGATCAACTCTACTTTATGTATCAATACCAGTAACTTGCAACATTCCTTGTTTGCAGAAACTCATCCAGCTTTTTATTAAACTGACCAATGAACCTGCCATTACAACGTCCACTGGAAGACAGTTCCATAGCCTTACCGTTCTCACAGTGAAAAACCCTTTCCGAGCTTGAAGCCTAAACCTTTTTTCTTCAAGTCTTAAGGGATGTCCTCGTGTCCTTTGACATGTTCTCTTGGTGAACAATGCCCCAGATAGTTTATTGTATGGCCCGTTAATGTATTTATACACAGTAATCATATCCCCACGTTGTGTGTTGCCTATCCGTAACACCGCTGCAGAACAACATGTTATCATACATTGCATATTCATTATAAAGTCGCTTTTACCCATACATTTATAACAATAAACATTCCCTTTCCCTCCCCTCCCTCCCTGGAGGCGACTATAGGCCTCTCTTTTCCCTTTAACATACATTAAACTAAACAGTTGTAAACTCAAACGTTTTAAACCTTTAGAGGTGGCACTTGTAGTGCGATTTGTAAACAAGACTTTACTTTCATTTCGTGCACAGGACGCTAGCGGTCCACACCATTTATTGCTTACTATGTGATAGTAATTCTTTACCCTGGTGATGAATAGAGTTAGTTTACCCTTTGTGAGTTCCAGAGTACAGTCTTAGGTTCGCTTTGTTTTGTTATTTTATAGGTTACAGGTTAATAGTAGCCAATTCGGGGGTTGTGAGACAGTACATTGCAGTGGGTTTATTATTGTTCTGCTGCCCTGTTGTGCAAGTCAGCTTTTATAGTTGTTGTCCAAGAGATAAGGTAGGGGTATAAGTAGGGGGTGTCCCAGCCTGATGGTTAAGTTCAAAAAACTTTTGTTTTAAATGTACGGTTCTGGGTGATGCCCATTTCTAAACCCGGTAGTCATGTTGCAAGAGATTGTTAATAGTTTGTTGCGGGGTTTTCACATTTTGGGGTTGAGGGGTTGGGGTCTCATAGTGATGGGGCTCGATTTCTGGATATGGTGAAAGTGTGGTACATAGGGTGGTAGTTAGGTGTATCCACATCTCTTGGGTAGGTGGGTATATCAGGTGTTTAGCAGTGTGTTATCTTACCAGATTCGTCAGCGAGGTAGAGTTTCCAGCCACTTCAGGGCTAGGGTGGGTGAGTCGAAGAAATGTGTACGTCCATTATGGGGCACTTGGAGCTTGGCTGGGTACATCATAGAGTAGGAAATACCTGCAGCTTTAAGGCGTCTTTTGGCTTCCATATATGCTGTTCTTCTTTTTTGTAATTCCAAAGAGAAATCCGGGAATATTGACACAGAGGTATTTTCCAAACGTAATTCTCCTTTGTTTCTAGCCAGACGGAGGATTTGGTCTCTGTCCCTGCAGTTCAGCAGCCGGGCTATCAGCGGCCGAGGCCTTGATCCGGGTGGCAGGGGTCTTGCGGGCATTCTGTGGGCGCGCTCGATTGTAAATATGGGCGACATATTGTCGCCGAATTGTTCTTTGAGCCAGCGCTCCAGATATATTTCAGGTTGTGTGCCCTCTAGTCCTTCTGGTATACCAATAAATCTAAGGTTTTGGCGTCGGGAACGGTTTTCAGGGTCGTCTGCCTTAGTTTGGAGTGTTTGCAGTTGTGCCTTAAGTGAGTCAAGGTCTGGTGACATGCTGGGTAATTGATCTTCCACCTGGGAGATACGGTCTTCTGTTTCGCTTACCCTGTGACGCAAGGTCTGCATGTCCTGTCGGATGAGGCCTACATCTACTTTCATTTCCTCAATGAGGTTAGTCAGTGTAACTTTGGTATGTAACAGTTCAGCATGTTGGTGCGGCGGTGTTTGCTCAGGCTCAGGTAGTGTTTCTATATCTACCGGTTCAGTTTGTGGGTCGTCTTGGCCCGTTCCTCGCTGCGGGGTCTGCGCCGCTCTCGTACCTCGTGGTTGATTGGCGCCATCTTGTGTAGGGATCCTTTGGAATTTCGCTAGCTTTTCCGCCATATTTAGTGAAGCGTGGCTTCTGGGGTGGTAAATGCCGGTTCTCATTAGGTTCTCCTCTCGTTTTAGGGTGTTTACGGTTCGTTAAGTGTTTAGTGGGTTTTGCAGGATACTGTTTAAGTGTGGAGCTCCTTCCCCGCACGTCCGACTACAGCGCCATCTTGCCACGCCCCCCCCCGCAAATTCTTACTTTATTGGTGATATACAGCACTGAAAATGTCTTACCCCTTAAAAATCTGTCTTCATATTAATTTATCTGATAACGTGACATCTACTGAATTGGACATTTTGTTGCTGTTGTGATTTTGTATTATTATTGTCTTTATTCACCCACAATTCTAACCTGTTTTCATGTGTTTCTATTTCAGGCTGTTCCTTAGCACGTTCACCCTGGCAGTGTCCGAAGGGGCAGTTCTGCTCTTACCTTTCTCCATAATCAGCAATGAGATTCTCCGGTCCTTTCCTAAAAGCTACTACATCCAGTGGTTAAACGGCTCCCTGATTCATGGTCAGTGTCTGTTCATATCTGTCCCTGATGGTGGAGGGTGGGATATTAGTTCTATACACTGTGACTTACTGATCTTACCAATCCTACATTGTAACTATCCCAGAGACAGTTGGTTAATTTCATTTTCTCTGGACTATGCAGGGTTGGGCAGAGGAGGGTAGAAATGGCTATAGTGAGATTCCTTAAAGGGTATCTATAGTGAAATGTATACATTGCTCCAATCCAGACATAATAAAAGGTTAGTGTATTCTGCCTTATTCTTACCTTCCTCTGTGGCTCCGTGTTTGCACACAGTCTGATTTACTGCAGGGCTCCCAACTCCCCCTCCACTCTCTGGTCATTCCCCCGTTCATTTAGTCCGGCTGTAAATTAACCCTGTGAAACAAGCTGCTCATGCGCATTAATCCTCCTATACATGACACATTACTTTAACCTGTAAACAACAAAAAAAACCTCTGTATGTAAGCCTGTAGAGAGGAAGTTTCTCCGTTGTTCTGAAGATAGTACTACATAAGGAAAGGGAGGGGGGGAGTTTGGAGAGACCGAGTCCTGAATCACTGCAGCCCGGTCTCCCTTTGACAGGCAATAAATCGGTGAAAGCTTGCAGGGGAGGGGGACGTCTTCTTCCCTTTGTTTTTAACCTAGTATTTGCCAAGCATTTTTGAGAAGGAAGGAGTCATAGGGAGACTTGCTGTAAATCCTGTGTAAGCCTACACACTATACTGTCATGCGATTTGATTGACAGCTCAAGCAGGAGTGGTGTATTGAAATCTTCACTTAACTTGTATATCTCAGGACAGAGGGGGAATCTGAAGAAAATAAAGGTACTCTGGGGGTTGGGGGGAATTATAGAAAGAAGGAAAAAAATTTAATTTTCCCACTATAGATGCCTTTTAAATTGCAATCAATTAAAGGGAAAAATGTACTCCACACAACTTAAGCTAAAATTAAAGCCTCCAATCTTATCTTTAAACAAGCCCTGGATAACATCTCCGGTAAAACCTGTGAGATGCTATATTAATGAAAGATCAGCAATATAACTTTCTGCATACCTTTTGCTTTCAGCAGCTTGTAGCCATGTGACCAGCTTGTAGTCATGTAACTAGTCTCTACCTGAAAGCTATTTTCAAGTCTGCAAACCTTGTATCTGCCCTTGTATACCTGTGTAAACGAGATGTCTTTTTGGAAACTTGTTCCCAACATTAATATTTAGTAAGCATGCTCAGACTCCAGTAACAGGGGAGTAGCAGAGGGTCAGGTGATGCTACTAGTAAGTGTGTGAATATTTATAGCAATATACCCTCTCACAGACTAGTGAAATATGTGACCCATTGTTCATTACGAATGAAAGACTGCAGTGTGAACGTTTTCAGCAATATAACTTCTCACAGGCTGCAGTGAGAAACGTGATCCATGGTGAAATAAACCCTTTATGTGCACTTTTATAATGGAGCATGGCAATGGATTATATAGTGGATAATGTACCCCCTACTGTAAATTATAAGGATATAAGTGACTTTTGATATCCATATAATTTACAGTAGGGGGTACAATATCCATTATAACCTACCCCTTCACCCTAATACAAAGACTGACCTGTGAGCCTATGGCACACTGGCAGTGTAATGGAAGATTCCCCTCCCTCCCCACCTCCATGTGCACTAACTATGACAGGGCACTCTCTCTATGGAAAAGCCACCCCCATCACCCTCCACTAGCCTGTCACGGCACCCTCCCCCTGGCTCTGCACAGTGTTCAGTATCGGATGGGCGGGGCTAATTGTAAGGGAATGTGATTGGTCAGAGAGAACAGAGCAGTAACGTTAGGTTCCATAGAAATGACCTGGTAGTGGGCAGGGCAGGGGAGGAGTTTGGAGCCTTGGCAGCATTTGGATGACTCGCTGAGTCCGTCCGCATAGAGAGAGCGGGTCCCGGACCGGACTCTTCCCCCGGGGATTATCATGGCACTCCGGGCCCGCGCACTTTATGACTTCCGAGCGGAGAACCCGGGGGAAGTTTCGTTACGGGAGTCCGAGTTTCTCACCCTGTGCAGCGACCAGGACATAGAGGGTTGGCTGGAAGGACTAAACAGCCGTGGCACCTGAGCAGGAGTTAAGGGGTGAGGCTGGGGGGTGGTTGTGTTGTACTGCACTTCCTGGTTATAATCGGCGCGCTACTTTGAGTAGCGCGCCGATTATAAGGATATTATCGGCTACTTGGGTCCCATAGGGATCCATTAAGGGGGTAGGTTATATCCTTATAATACATAAGAGGCTCAAAATCTAATGGGGCAGGAGTGGAATATTTTCTTATAATAATCACTTAGCAATGTCACTGAGAGATTATTATAAGACAATGTCCCACTGCAGCTCCCATACCCTTCTGGCCATCCATTGTTCCAACCCCACAGCGTTTATAAAAAAAAAAAAAGTAAAAGTATTATGGAGTTAAAGGGGATTAATTTTGTTTGAACAGAGGTTGGAAAGAGAATGAAATTGCTGTCATTTTCTTACTAATTTACTTACAGTATTGCAATGGTAAGACATAACTATTTTTAAACTTATATACAACCTGAAGACAAAATAAATTAAAGGGCATGTCCACCTCCAAAACCAAAATTTAACTCACTACTGGCCCCACTGCGTAGTGTTTAAAAACCCTTACCTTACTGCTCTGCTCTTTATGGTTCTCTTGCAGTGCTTATCCAAAGTTCAAAAAGTGCAAAGTAGGAGCTGTCTGTGTGCCATCCGGTCCCTGCTACTTCCTTGTCCTCCTGGAAGGATTCTGGTATGTGCAGGGGAGCCCCCGCCCCCCTCTGGATTCCTCTGCTGCTGTTCTTTTCTGTAGTGTAGGGGGGATTTATTAAAAAAGTCCCAGAATTTGACATACCATGCTTCGTTGACGCAGCTGCTGCATTTAAAATGTGAATTGGGTGAAGGAATCAGATACTTATGTATTATAAGAAATAATGCTCCCCTTTACATTATAATACTAACAGAGTTCCAGGCATTGCCTGGTTTTTGTAAAGATCCAACCCAAACCTGCATCCAAAATTCTACAAACCCACACCCTTTCTAATCAAACCTGACTTATGCAAACTCACTGATCAAACTTACTGATCTGCCAAGATCCGCCCTTTTCTCTCTCGCTCCACTACTAAAATGCTCATGCATGCCCTTATAATCTCCCGTCTTGACTACTGTAACATAATGCTACTTGGACTCCCGGCCTGTTAAACTGGGCAGCTCGGACCATCTCATTCTCCTCCAAAAGTGAACCCACAACCCCGATTGTGCAGTCCATAGAGTGGCTTCCCATCTAAGGAATACCTGTTTAGTGTATAAATAGTTAATTACTGTTCCTATTGAAAAGAAAAAGAAGAACTGAACATCGTCTGTCAACAATAAACAGGGCTTCCTATTATCCCTTAATAACATTACACTGTAAGGGGGAAACATATACCCTTATATTTAGACTGTAAGGGGAAAATTATCCCTTATAACATTACACTGTAAGGGGAAACATATCGCTTTATATTATATTGTAAGGGGAACATTATCTTGAATAAACTGTAAGGGGAACATATTTCATATATATACACTGTGAGGGGACATTTACCCTTGTATATAACACTGTAAGGGAACATATCCCTTATAATACCACTGTAAGGGGTTCATTGTCCATATATATTTACTGTAAGGGGTTACATTGTCCCTTATATATTATACTGGAAGGGAAAACATGTCCCTTATCTATTGCACTGTAAGGGGAACATTATCCCTTAATATTACTGTAAGGGGAAATTTCTCTGATATATTACACTGTAAGGGACATATATCCTTTATATAACACTGTAGGGGAATATATCCTTATACATTACAATGTAGGGGAACATTACCCTTATATATTATACTGTAAGGGGAACATATCCTTATGACATTACACTGTAAGGGGAACATTACCGCTTATATATTATATTGTAAGGGGAAACTATCTCTGATATATTACACTGTAAGGGGAACATTATTTTCATTATATTACATGTGAGGGGACATTACCCTGTATATACCCTGTAAGGGGAACATATACCTTATATAATACACTTGTAAGGGGTACATTGCCTTATATATTATACTGAAGGGGTAAATTGTCCCTTATATATTATACTGTAAGGGAAACATTGTCCCTTATTATTCACTGTAAGGGGAACTATCCCTATATATTCACTGTAAGGGGAACATTATCCCTTATTATTACACTGTAAGGGGAACATTTTCTCTGATATATTACACTGTAAGGGGAACATTATCCCTTATATATTACACTGTAAGGGGAATATTATCCCTTATACATTACACTGTAAGGGGAACATTATCCCTTATATATTATACTGTAAGGGGAACATTATCCCTTATACATTACACTGTAAGGGGAACATTATCGCTTATATATTAATTGTAGGGGAACATTATCTTGATATATTACACTGTAAGGGGAACATTATTCCATAATATACACTGTAAGGGGACATTACCCCTTGTATATTACACTGTAAGGGGAACATTATCCCTTATATATTACACTGTAAGGGGTACATTATCCCTTATATATTACACAGTAAGGGGCACAATATCCCTTAATATTAAACTATAAGGGGTACATTATCCCTTATATATCTGTGTAAGGGGAACATTATCCCTTATATATTACACTTTAAAGGGTACATTATCCCTTATCTATTACACTGTAAGGGGAACATTATCCCTTATATATTACACTGTAAGGGGAACATTATCCCTTATATATTACACTGTAAGGGGAACATTATCCCTTATATATTACACTGTAAGGGGAACATTATTCCTATATTGCTGTGTAAGTGAACATTATCCCTTATATATTACACGTAAGGGGACATTACCCTTATATCTATTGACTGTAAGGGAAACATATCCCTTATATATTACATTGTAAGGGGAACATTGATCCCTTATATATTACACTGTAAGGGGAACATTATCCTTTTATATTTACACTGTAGGGGACATTATCCCTATTATATAAACTGTAAGGGGAACATTATCTTATATATTACACGGTAAGGGGAACATTATCCTTATATATTGCGTGTAAGGGAAACATTATCCAATATTACATTGTAAGGGAACATGATCCCTTATATATACACTGTAAGGGGAACATTATCCCTTATATATTACACTGTAAGGGGACATTATCCCTATATATTAAACTGTAAGGGGAACATTATCCCTTATATATTGCACTGTAGGGGAACCATTATCCTTATATATTACACGTAAGGGGAACATTATCCTTTATATATTACACTGTAAGGGGAACAATATCTCTGATATATTACACTGTAAGGGGAACATTATCCCTTATATATTACACTGTAAGGGGACATTATCCCTTATACATTACACTGTAAGGGGAGCATTATCCCTTATATATTATACTGTAAGGGGAACATTATCCCTTATACATTACACTGTACGGGGAACATTATCGCTTATATATTATATTGTAAGGGGAACATTATCTCTGATATATTACACTGTAAGGGGAACATTATTTCATATATATTACACTGTAGGGGACATTACCCCTTGTATATAACACTGTAAGGGGAACATTATCCCTTATATAATACACTGTAAGGGGTACATTGTCCCTTATATATTATACTGTAAGGGTACATGTGCCTTTAATATCTGAAGGGGAACATTCCCTTATATTCACTGTAAGGGGAACATTATCCCTTATATATTACACTGTAAGGGGAACATTATCTCTAAATATTACACTGTAAGGGAACATTACCCTTTATACATTACACTGTAAGGGGAATCATTATCCCTTATAATTACAACTGTAAGGGGAACATTATCCCTATATATATACTGTAAGGGGGAAATTATCCCTTATTAAACACTGTAAGGGAACATATCCTTATATATTATATGTAAGGGGAACATATCCTTGATATATTACACTGTAAGGGGAACATTGTCCATAATATTACCACGTAAGGGGAACTACCCCGTATAATTACACTGTAAGGGGAAACATTATCCCTTATATATTACACTGTAAGGGGACATTATCCCTTATATATTACACAGTAAGGGGCACAATATCCTTATATATTACAACTTAAGGGGACATTATCCCTTATATATGCTGTGTAAGTGGAACATATCCTGTATATTACACTGTAAGGGGTAACATTATCCCTTATCTATATACTGTAGGGGTAATATCCTTATCTATACACTGTAAGGGGAACATTATCCCTTATATATTACACTGTAAGGGGAACATTATTCCTTAATATACACTGTAAGGGGAACATTACCTTATATATTACACTGTAAGGGGACATATCCCCTAATATTGCGTGTAAAGTGAACATATCCCTTATATATTACACGTTAAGGGGAACATATACTATATATTGCTTGTAGGGAAACAATCCCTTATATATTACATTGTAAGGGGAACATGATCCCTTATATATTACACTGTAAGGGGAACATTATCCCTTTATATTACACTGTAAGGGGGACATTATCCCTTATATATTAACTGTAAGGGGAACATTATCCCTATATATTACACGGTAAGGGGAACATTATCCCTTATATATTGCTGTGTAAGGGGAACATTATCCTTTATATATTACACTGTAAGGGGAACAATATCTCTGATATATTACACTGTAAGGGGAACATTATCCCTTATATATTACACTGTAAGGGGGACATTATCCCTTATAATTACACTGTAAGGGGAGCATTATCCTTAATATTATACTGTAAGGGGAACATTATCCCTTATACATACACTGTACGGGGAACATTATCGCTTATAATTAATTGTAAGGGGAACATTATCTCTATATATTACACTGTAAGGGGACATTATTCATTATATATTACACTGTAGGGGACATTACCCCTTGTATATACACTGTAAGGGGAACATTATCCCTATATAATACACTGTAAGGGGTACATTGTCCCTTATATATTATACTGTAAGGGGTACATTGTCCCTTATATATTATACTGTAAGGGGAACATGTCCCTATCTTATTGCATGTAAGGGGAACATATCCCCATATATTACACTGTAAGGGGACATTTTCTTAATATTACACTGTAAGGGGAACATTATCCCTTATAATTACACTGTAAGGGGAATATTATCCCATACATACACTGTAAGGGGAACATATCCCTTATATATTATACTGTAAGGGGAACATATCCCTTATACATTACACGTAAGGGGAACATTATTTCGCTTATATATTATATTGAAGGGGAACATTATCCTTAATATTACACTGAAGGAAAATTCCTATATATTACACTGTAAGGGGAACATTCCCTATATACACTGTAAGGGGAACATTATCCCTTATATATTACACGTAAGGGGTACATTATCCCTTATATATATACACTGTAAGGGGAACATATCCCTTATATATTACTATAAGGGGACATTATCCTTATATATTCGTGTAAGGGAACATTATCCCTTATATATTACACTGTAAGGGACATTTCCCTTATATTATACGGAAGGGGACATTATCCTTATCTATTACACTGTAAGGGGAACATTATCCTTATAATTACACTGTAAGGGGAAATTATCCCTTATAATTACACTGTAAGGGGAACATTATCCCTTATATTACACTGTAAGGGGAACATTATCCCATATACTGTTGTAAAGTGAACATTATCCCTTATATATTACACTGTAAGGGGAACATTATCCCTAATATTGCTGTGTAAGGGAAACATTTTCCCTTATATATTACCATTGTAAGGGGACATGATCCCTATATATTACACTGTAAGGGAAACATTATCCCTTTATATTACACTGTAAGGGGAACATATCCCTTATATATAAAAACTGAGGGGAAACATTATCCCTATATATTACAACGGTAAGGGGAACATATCCTTATATATTGCTGTGTAAGGGAAACATTATCCCTTATATATTACACTGTAAGGGGAACATGATCCCTTATATATTACACTGTAAGGGGAAACATTATCCCTTTTATATTACACTGTAAGGGGACATTATCCCTTATATATTAAACTGTAAGGGGAACATTATCCCTTATATATTACACGGTAAGGGGAACATTATCCCTTATATATTACACGGTAAGGGGAACATTATCCTTATATATACACTGTAAGGGGAACATTATCCTTATATATTAACTGTAAGGGGAACATTCCTTATATATTACACTGTAAGGGGACATTTTCCCTTATATTTACACTGTAAGGGAAACATTATCCTTAAATTACACTGTAAGTGGAACATTATCCATATATATTGCACTGTAAGGGGAACATTATCCCTATATTAATACACTGTAAGGGGCAAATATCCTTATGATATAAACTGTAAGGGGAACATTATCCCTATATATTGCACGTAAGGGGAACATTATCCCTTATATATTAAACTGGTAAGGGGAAACATTATCCTTTATATATTACACTGTAAGTGAACATTATTCCTTATAATTCACAAGGGGCACATTATCCCTATTATATTACACTGTAAGGGGAACATTATCCCTTATATATTACACTGTAAAGGGGAACATTATCCCTTATATATTACACTGTAAGGGGCGCTATCCCTATATATAACTGTAAGGGGACATTATCCTTATATATTACACTGTAAGGGGAACATTATCCCTATATTTACACTCTAAGGGGAACATTATCCCTTATATTACACTGTAAGGGGAACAATATCTCATATATACACTGTAAGGGGAACATTATCCCTTATATTTACACGTAAGGGGAACATTATCCTTATATATAACACTGTAAGGGGAACATTATCCCTTATATATTATACTGTAAGGGGAACATTATCCCTTATATATTACACTGTAAGGGAACATTATCCTTTAATTATACTGTAAGGGGCGGTTACCCTTATATATGCACTGTAAGGGGAACATTATCCTTATATATTACACTGTAAGGGAACATTATCCATTATATTACATTAAGGGGAACATTATCCTTATATATTACACTGTAAGGGGAACAATTATCTCTAATATTACACTGTAAGGGGAACATTATCCCTTATATATTACACTGTAAGGGGAACAATACTCTATATATTACACTGTAAGGGGAACAAATATCCCTTATATATTACAATCTAAGGGGAACATTTACCCTAATATATTATACTGTAAGGGGAAAAAATTATCCCTATATATTACACTGTAAGGGGAACATTATCCTTATATATACACTGTAAGGGGCAATTACCCTTATATATACACTGTAAGGGAACCTTATCCCTAATATATTATACTGTAAGGGGAACATTATCCCTTATATATTACACTGTAAGGGGAACATTATCCTTATATATTACACTGTAAGGGGAACATTATCCCTTATATATTACACTGTAAGAGGAACATTATCCCTTATATATTATACTGTAAGGGGAACATTATCCCTTATATATTACACTGTAAGGGGAACATTATCTCATATTACACTGTAAGGGGAACATTATCCCTTATATTACACTGTAAGGGAAACATTATCCCTTATATATTATACTGTAAGGGGACATTATCCCTTATATATTACACTGTAAGGGGGAACATTATCCTATATATTACATGTAAGGGGCATTATCCCTATATATTACACTGTAAGGGGACATTATCCTAATATTAACTGTAAGGGGAACATTATCCTTATATATACACGTAAGGGGACATTATCCCTTACTTTTACACTGTAAGAGGAACATTATCCCTTATATATTACATGTAAGGGGAACATATCCCTTATATATTACACTGTAAGGGGAACATTATCCCTTTTATATTACACTGTAAGGGGACATTATCCCTTATATATTAAACTGTAAGGGGAACATTATCCCTTATATATTACACGTAAGGGGAAATACATTTATATATTAACTGTAAGGGGAACATTATCCCTTATATATTACACTGTAAGGGGAACATTATCCCTTATATTATTACACTGTAAGGGGAACATATCCCTTATTATTACACGTAAGGGGAACATATCCTTAGATATATTACACTGTAAGGGGACCTATCCCTTATATATTATACTGTAAGGGGCATTATCCTTTATATTACACGTAAGGGGAAACATATCCCTTATATATTAACACTTAAGGGGAACATTACCTTAATATTACACTGTAAGGGAACATATCTCTGATATATTACACTGTAAGGGGAACATTATCCCTTATATATACACTGTAAGGGGAACATTATCCCTTATATATACACTGTAAGGGGGCACATTATCCCTTATATATTATATTGTAAGGGGAACATTATCCCTTATATATTACACTGTAGGGGAACATTATCCCTTATTATTATACTAAGGGGCGCTAACCCTTATATTTCACTGTAAGGGGAACATTATCCTTTATATATACACTGTAAGGGGAACATTATCCTATATATTACACTGTAAGGGGAACATTATCCCTATATATACACTGTAAGGGGAACAATACTTGATATATTACACGTAAGGGGAACATTATCCCTTATATATTACACTGTAAGGGAAACAATATACTTCTGATATATTTACACTGTAAGGGGAACATATCCCTATATATTACACTTAAGGGGAACATTATCCCTATATATTAACTGTAAGGGGAACATTATCCCTTATATATTAAACTGTAAGGGGAAACATTATCCTATATATTACACTGTAAGGGGAACATATATCCCTTATATATTACACTGTAAGGAAACATATCCCTTATATTATACTGTAAGGGGAACATTTCCCTTATATATTACACTGTAAGGGGAACAATTATCCTTATATATTACACTGTAAGGGGAACATTATCCCTTATATATTACACTGTAGAGGAACATTATCCCTTATATATTTATACTGTAAGGGGAACATATCCCTATATATTACACTGTAAGGGGAACATTATCCTTATATTTACACTTTAAGGGGAACATTATCCCTATAATTACACTGTAAGGGAAAACTTATCCCTTATATAATACTGTAAGGGGAACATTATCCTATATATACACTGTAAGGGGAACATTATCCCTTATATATTACACTGTAAGGGGAACATTATCCCTTATATTTACACTGTAAGGGGAACTTATCCTTATTATTTATTACTGTAAGGGGAAAAACTTATTCCTTATATATACACTGTAAGGGGACATTATCCTTATATTACACTGAAGGGGCATTATCCCTTATATATTACTGTAAGGGGAACATATCCCTTAATATTACACTGTAAGGGGAACATTATCCCTTTATATTACACTGTAAGGGGACATTATCCCTTAATATTAACTGTAAGGGGAACATATCCCTTATATATTACACTGGTAAAGGGAACATTATCCCTTTATATATTACACTGTAAGGGGAACATTATCCCTTATATATTACAATGTAAGGGGAACATTATCCCTTATATTTACACCTGTAAGGGGAACCTTATTACCTTATTATTATCACCGTAAAGGGGAACATTATCCCTTTATTATTAAACTGTAAGGGACATTATCCCTTATATACACTGTAAGGGGAAACATTATCCCCTATATATTGCTGTGTAAGGGGACACTTATCCCTTACTACATTACACGGTAAGGGAACATTATTCCCTATATATTGCTGTCGTAGGGAACATTATCCCTTATATATTTACACGGAAGGGGAACATTATCCCTTATAGATTAAACTGTAAGGGGACATATCCCTTATATATTACACTGTAAGGGGAACATTATCCCTTATATATACACTGTAAGGGGAACATTATCCCTTATATTACACTGTAGGGGCATTACCTTAATATTACACTGTAAGGGGAACTTATCCCCTATATATTACTTGTAAGGGGAACATTATCCCTTATATACTACACTGGTAAGGGGAACATTATCCCTTATATATTACACTGTAAGGGACATTATCCCTTAATATACACTAAGGGGAACATATCACCTTATATTATTATACTGTAGGGGAACATTATCCCTTTATATTACCACTGAAGAGGAAAAATTATCCCTTATATTACACTGTAAGGGGACATTATCCCGTATATATTACAACTGTAAGGGGAACATTATCCCCTATATATTGCTGTGTAAGGGGAAACATTATCCTTATATATTACACCGGTTAAGGGAACATTATCCTTATATTATTACACTGTAAGGGGACATTATCCCATATATTTTGCTATAGGAAGCCACTGTTTATTGGTTGACAGACGATGTTCATTCTTCTTTCTCTTTTCAATAGGAACAGTAATTAACTATTTATACACAAACAGGTATTCCTAGATGGGAGCCACTCTATGGACTGCACAATCGGGTTGTGGGTTCACTTTTGGAGGAGAATGAGATGGTCCGAGCTGCCCAGTTTAACAGGCCGGGAGTCCAAGTAGCATTATGTTACATAGTCAAGACGGGAGATTATAAGGGCATGCATGAGCATGTTTAGTAGTGGGCGAGAGAGAAAAGGGGCGGATCTTGGCAGATCAGTAGTTGATCAGTGAGTTTGTATAGTCAGGTTTGATTAGAAAGGGTTGTGGTTTGTAGAATTTTGGATGCAGTTTGGGTTGGATCTTTACAAAACCAGGCAATGCCTGGAACTCTGTTATAATATTATAATGTAAGGGGAGCATTATTTCTTATAATACATAAGTATCTGGTTCCTTCACCCATTCACATTTTAAATGCAGCAGCTGCGTCAAACGAAGCATGGTATGTCAAATTCTGGGCTTTTTTAATAAATCCCCCCTACACTACGAAAAGAACAGCAGCAGAGGAATCCAGAGGGGGCGGGGCTCCCTGCACATACCAGAATCCTTCCGGAGGACAAGGAAGTAGCAGGGCCGGATGGCCCACAAAGCTCCCACTTTTGCGCACTTTTTAACTTTGATAGCACTGCAGAGAAACCATAAAGACAGAGGAGTAAGGTAAGGTGTTTTAAACACTACGCAGTGGGGCAGTAGTGGTTAAATTTTGGTTTTGGAGGTGGACATGCCCTTTAATTTATTTGTCTTCAGTTGTATATAAGTTTAAAATAGTTATGTCTTAACCATTGCAATATGTAAGTAATTTGTAAGAAAATGACGCAATTTCATTCTCTTTCCAACCTCTGTTCAAACAAAATTAATCCCCTGTAACTCCATAATACTTTTATTTTTTTATTTTTTTTATAAACGCTGTGGGGTTGGAACAATGGATGGCCAGAAGGGTATGGAGCTGCAGAGTGGGACATTGTCTTAAATATCTCTCAGTGACATTGCTAAGTGATTATTATAAGAAAATATTCCACTCCTGCCCCATTAGATTTTGGCCTTTATGTATTATAAGGATATAACCTACCCCTTATGGATCCCTTGGGACCCAGTAGCCGATAATATCCTTATAATTCGCGCGCTCCTCAAAGTAGCGCGCGCCGATTATAACCAGGAAGTTGCAAGTACACACCAACCACCCCCCAGCCTCACCCCTTAACTTAACTCCTGTCATCTGCTGCGTGCCGGCTGTTTAGTCTCTTCCAGCCAACCCTCTATGTCCTGGTCGCTGCAGCACAGGGTGAAAACTCGACTCCGTAACGAAACTTCCCCGGGTTCTCCGCTCAAGTCATAAAGTGCGCGGGCCCGAGTGCCATGATAATCCCCCGGGGGAAGAGTCCGGTCCGGGACCCGCTCTCTCTATGCGGACGGACTCAGCGAGTCATCCAAATGCTGCCAAGGCTCCAAACTCCTCCTCCCTGCCCTGCCCACTACCAGGTCATTTCTATGGAACCTAACGTTACTCGCTCTGTTCTCTCTGACATCACATTCCCTTACAATTAGCCCCGCCTCTCCGATACTGAACACTGTGCAGAGCCGGGGAGGGTGGCCGGACAGCTAGTGGAGGGTATGGGGGTGGCTTTTCCATAGAGAGAGTGCCCTGTCATAGTTAGTGCCCATGGAGGTCGGGGAGGGAGGGAATCTTCCATACCTGCCAGTTGTCATACTCACAGGTCAGTCTTTGTATTAGGGTGAAGGGGTAGGTTATAAGGATATTGTCCCCTCTACTGTAAATTATTGGATATCAAAAGTCACTATATCCTTATAATTTACAGTAGGGGTACATTATCCACTATATAATCCATTGCCAGGCTCCATATAAAAGTGCCCAAAGGGTTATTTCACCATGGATCCCTTTTCTCACTGCAAGCTGTGAGATATATTGCTGAAAACGTTCACACTGGCAGTCTTTCATTCGTATGAACAATGGGTCCACATTTTCACTAGTCGTGGAGGGGATATTGCTATAAATATTCACACAAACTTACTAGTGGCATCACCTGACCCTCTGCTACTCCCTGTTATCTGGAGTCTGAGCATGCTTACTAACTATTAATGTTGGGAACAGTTTCCAAAAGAACATCTCGTTTACCACGGTATACAAGGAAGCAGATACAAGGTTTGCAGACTTGAAAATGAGCTTTCAGGTGAGACTAGTTACATGCACTACCTGGTCACATGGCTACGAGCTGCGAAAGCAAAAGGTATGCAGAAAGTTTATATTGCTGATCTTTCATTAATATAGCATCTCACAGGTTTTACCGGAGAGTTTCTGCAGGGCTTGTTTAAAGATAAGATTGGAGGCTTTAATTTTAGCTTAAGTTTGTGTGAGTACACTTTTCCCTTAATTGATTGCAATTTAAAAGGCATCTATAGTGGGAAAATTAAATTTTTTTCTTCTTTCTATAATTCCCCCCAACCCCCAGAGTACCTTTATTTCTTCAGATTCCTCCCTGTCCGGAGATATACAAGTTAAGTGAAGATTTCAAACACCACTACCTGCTTGAGCTGTCAATCAAATCGCATGACAGTATAGGTGTAGCTTACCAGGGATTTTACAGGCAAGTCTCCCTATGACTCCTTCCTTCTCAAAATGCTTGGGCAATACTAGGTTAAAACAAAGGGAAGAGACGTCCCGCCTCCCCTGCAAGCTTTCACCGATTTATTGCTGTCAAAGGGAGACCGGCTGTGCAGTGATTCAGGACTCGGTCTCTCCAACACTCCCCCTCCCCTTTCTTTATGTAGTACTATCTTCAGAACAACGAGGAAACTTCCTCTCTACAGGCTTACATACAGAGGTTTTTTTGTTGTTTACAGGTTAAAGTAATGTGTCATGTTAGGAGGATTAATGCGCATGAGCAGCTTGTTTCACAGGGTTAATTTACAGCCCGGACTAAATGAACGGGGGAATGACCGAGATGGAGGGGGTTGGAGCCCTGGCAGTAAATCAGACTGTGTGGCAAACACGGAGCCACAGAGGAAGGTAAGAATATCGGCAATACACTAACCTTTTATTATGTCTGGATTGGAGCAATGTATACATTTCACTATAGATACCCTAATGAATCTCACTATACGCCATTTCTACCTCTCTCTGCCCAACCCTGCATAGTCGCTAGAAAAATGAATTAACCAACTGTCTCTGGGATAGTTACAAATGTATGATTGTTAAGATCAGTAAGTCACAGTGTATAGAACTAATTCCACCACCTCCACCATCAGGACAGATTGACAGACACTGACCATGGATCGGGAGCCGTTTAACCACTGGATTAGGTAGCTTTAGGAAGGACGTGGAGAACTCATTGGCTGATTATGGAAAAGGTAAGAGCAGAACTGCCCCTTGCGACACTGCCAGGGTGAACGTGCTAAGGAACAGCCTGAAATAGAAACATCATGAAAACAGGTTTAGAATTGTGTGGTGAATAAAGACAATAATAATACAAAATCACAACAGGCACACATGCCCAATTCAGTAGATGTCCTATCAGATACTTATATGAAGACAGATTTTTTAGGGGTAAGACATTTTCAGTGCTGTTATCACCATACAAGTAAGAATTTGGCGGGGGGGGGGGGGCGTGGCAAGATGGCGCTGTAGTCAGTCACGTGCGGGGAAGGACTCCACACTTAAACAGTATCTGCAAAACCCACTAAACACTTAACGAACCGTAACACCTAAAACGGAGGGAGAACCTAATGAAACCGGCATTTACCACCCCAGAAGCCACGCTTCACTAAATATGGCGGAAAAGCTAGCGAAATTCCAAAGGATCCTACCACAAGATGGCGCCAATCAACCACGAGGTACGAGAGCGCGCAGACCCCGCAGGCGAGGAACGGGCCAAGTACGACCCCACAAGACTGTAACCGTATAGAAAAACCTACCTGAGCCTGAGCAAACACCGCCGCACCACATGCTGAACTGTTACATACCAAAGTTACACTGACTAACCTCATTGAGGAATGAAAGTAGATGTAGGCCTCATCCGACAGGACAGCAGACTTGCGTCCAGGGTAAGCGAAACAGAAGACGCGTATCTCCCAGTGGAAGATCACTTATCCCAGGCGTCACGCGACCTCAGACTGTGACTCTCACTTAAGGCACACCATGTCAAACACATCCAAACTAGGCATACGACCTTGAAACTCGTTTCCTCGACCCAAAACCTTAGGTTATTGTATACCTAAGGCTAGAGGGCCAACCACCTGAATATAATCTGGAGCGGCTGGCTCAAGAACAATTCGCGGAGCAATAATGTCGCCCATAGTTACAATCAGGCGCGCCCCAGAATGACCCGCAGACCCCTGCCACCCCGGATCAAGGCCTCGGCCGCTGATCGCCCCGGCTCGCTGAACTGCAGGACAAGAGACCAAATCCGCACTCCGTCTGGCTAGAAACAAAGGAGAATTACGTTTGGAAATACTCTGTGTCATATAGTTCCTCGGTTTCCTCTTTGGAATAACCAAAAACGAAGAACAGCAGATAATGGAAGCCGAAAAGACTCCTTAAGGCTGTGCAGTTTTCCTACTCTATGATGTAGCCGCAGGCAAGCTCCAGTGTCCCATAATGGTACGTACACATTTCTTTCTTGACTCAACCCTCCCCAGCCCTGGATGGCTGGACAACTCTAACCGTCGCTGAACGAATCTTAAGATAACACACTCTCAACTACTCTGATTATACCCCCTACCCAAGAGATGATGTGGATACACTAACTACACACCCGTATGTACCACTATCTTTCATTCATCACCATATCCGAAATTCGAGCCCTTCACTATGAACCCTCACACCCCTCACCCAAATTTAAAACCCCGCAACACACTATTAACATCTCTGTGCAACATAGATACTACCTGGCACGTTAGAATGGGCATTCACCCAAGACCGTAACATTTCAACAACAAAGATTTTTGAACTTAAACCAATCAGGCTGGGACACCCCCTACTTATACCCCTGAACCTTATCCTCTTGGAGCAACAACTATAAAAGCATGACTTGCACACCAGGGCAGCAGGAACATATAAACGCCACTGCAATGTACTGTCTCACAACCCCCCGACATTGGCTACTATTACCTGTACCTTAAAATAACCAAAACAAGCGAACCTAAGACTGTACTCTGGAAGCTCACAAGGGTAAACTACTCTATTCATCACCAGGTACAAATTGACTATCACCATAGTAAGTCAATAAAGGTGTGACGCTCGCTAGCGTCCTGTGCCAAATGAAAGTAAGTCTTGTTTACAAATCGTCACAACAGTGGCACCACCCTCTAAAGGTTTAAAAACGTTGAGTTTACAACTTTTTTAGTTAATGTTGTGTAAAAGGAAAAGAGATGGCTATAGTGCGCGTCCCAGGGAGGGGGGAGGGAAGGAATGCTTTGTATTGTTTATAAATGTACTGGGTACCAGCGACTTTTAGAATATGGCAAGTACGATAACTGTTTTCTGCAGCGGTGTTACGACGATAGTCAACACACCTTGGGAGATAAGATTACTGTGTATAAATACATTAGCTCTACCGGCCTACAATAAACTATCTGGGGCATTGTTTTCAGACCAGAACATGTCACGGCACGAGGATGCTCCCTTAAGACTTGAAGAAAAAGGTTAGGCTTCAAGCTCGAATGGTTTTTTTTCTTTCACTGTGATAAACGGTAAATGCTATGGAACTGTCTTTCCTAGTGGACTTGTAATGTGCAGTTCATTTGTCCAGTTTAATAAAAGCTGATGATTTTCTGCAACAAGGAATTTCAAGTTACTTATGATATAGAATATAAAGTAGAGTTGGACCGAGGGAAATTTCCGATTTGCCTATCTTGGAGCTAATGTGCGTTGAAAGGAATTTTTTGGCCCCTTTCATAAATTTGTGGGTTTTTTTTGCCTTCCTATGGATGCAACAGTTAGGGCAGGAAAGTGATATTGCTAGATGGGTATTGACTGGATGGAATATTGTCTTTATTCAGACTCCAATATAAATACAATAGCAATAGTGGCAAACATATGATCTATAATGACTATAGTCCTGACAACCATATAAACCCATCAAAACAGCAACTCCGGTCATTGTAGACTGCACATGGATATGTGGGGCGGTCTGGATTAACTGATTTCACATGCTGTAGAAGCTGCCATGACTACATTACAACCACATGCTCTAAAAAATATGTCAGGGCAGGCTCCTTTGGCATGACTCGTCTTGTCTGCCTACAGGTAGACACACTAACAGTTAGTTTGCACTAAGCTACGCCAAGTATCTTGCTGGTGAAATAATGGGTGTGGCTGGTGGCGGGAGCACAGTCAGTTGCTACTGGCAACATTAATCATGAATAGGCTGTATGGACTCTCTTTAGATCCCGCAAAATCGGGGCTGAAGATACAAATCCTGTGAAGGTGCGAAAGCACCGACGCCCTTCAGGGAATATATTATGGGCTAGGGGCGGCCTCATAGCTGGAATAACGATAGGCTGTCCTGATGTATGGGGAGGACTGTACAAGCACCTGTGCTCTGTCGCGCGGACTATTAGCAACGTCAAATATAAGGCGACTACGGGGGCAATAATGATATTTGGCCATTAGATTCGGGCCTTGTAGGTAGCCGCGTGTTATTAGTCATAGGGCGACTACAAGTCCTAATAGCATGATCAGGCGTACTCTATGAGTGTCCTGAGGCATATTCACGCACATAGCCCGTCGCTTGAGGCGCCAACGGACATCACTCATAGTATAACAATACCGCGAGCTCCTCTATAAAAGCCAGGTCACAGAACCTGGGAGCTAGTCTTAGGACGCGCCTGTGTCTCTTCGGTCGCTCTTGTAGGTTAAGAGGCATGTATCTCGCTACATCTAGCTGTAGGTTACACATCGGGCTATCCACCACACCGGCATCCATGGCCGAGTCATGCAGTCACTCCAGTATTGACCTTCTTTTTACAGAATTCATTTGATGCTCTGTTCCTGCAGTAATATCGGAGAGGTATTATGCAACATCTCTCCCGACGAGGTATTATAAATGAATAAACAGGGAGGGGGGACAAGAGACAGGGGAGGGCAGTGGAATAAGGAAATTTACATCACGAGTGACTAATATAGTTCTGTCACTGCCACCTCATCCCTATTGAAAATGCCACTAGCCTTATATATATAATAAAATGATACAAAAAATAATACATACACACGAGTGGGTTAGCTGAGTCGCAAATCATAGTAAACCTTCTGGTTCATGACAAGCGGGGGTGATCCCTACAGAAACCACAAACATTATAAAATGAAAGACGCGAACATCGGGAGAGAAGAGACATGCGTGTGTGCGATAGCGAATAGGTTTTACACACCATTTAAAGACCAGTATTTGGAAACTACAACTCCAGCCATGCCTGTTAGGAGATGCAAGCAAGGATGTGGGAGTTGTATTTAACATCTAAACTTACAAGGTTTTTCCATCACTGCTATAAGGTTCTGGACACAGCAGACCACATAGAGGAATGGTTTCAGTCCCGCAGTCCCGTTACACATTCTGAGACAGAGGGTAAATAAAAATGTCCCCCCATGGAATTCACAAGCCAGAAATGGCGATCAGTATAACTTACAGTTAGTCCATCCTGCCTCTCTATGGAGATCACAGCACCAGAAACAGCTACAAGGTCAGGGATGGCGGGCGGAGCTTGACACTCTTGATGAGCACACAAGCAAAAAAATGAAGTAACTGCAGTTGTAGTCACACTATCAGGTGATTACAGGTTTCACCACCCGATGGCAGCACACAGGGCGCTAATAACGTAAAAACTGTCGGAAAAAAGGCGGGTCGGGTGCATTCTTTAAAAGTTGTAATTAGCCTATGAACTCTTTCCAGCCCGTATACATAGAGTATACCAAGTCTCTAAGGAAAATTGTCCCGAGCTGTTTTAAAGTTTTTTCGAACCACAAACATACACATTAACATACATATGAACTTTATATATATATATAGATTAGGATATAAAGACACCTGGGAGTTCACTTGCCTGTATAAAAAGCAGTTGCCTAGGCGTTTAGGACCTTGGTGGTGCTTGGTTTCATATAACTAAGTGGCAGACTATCTTATAATACCACGTTGTCATATCCCTTTATCCTGTAAGGAAATCTTATATCACTTGGGATTTTTTATAAATTAAGGAATATCCTAATATTTCCTAGGGAATATCTATTATTACACTGTAAGGGGAACATTACCCTTATATATTACACTGTAAGGGTACATTATCCCTTATATATTACACTTAAGGCGGAACTTCTCCTTATATTACACTGTAAGGGGTACATTATCCTTATATATTACACTGTAAGGGGAACATTATCCCTTATATATTACACTGGTAAGGGGAACATTATCCTTATATATTACAACTGCTAAGGGGAACATTATCCCTTAATATTACACTGTAAGGGGAACATTATCCCTTATATTACACTGTTAGAGGAACATATCCTATATATTCACTGTAAGGGGAACATTATCCCTTATTATTAGACTGTAAGAGGGAACATTATCCTCTATATTACACTGTAAGGGGAACATTATCCTTATATTACACTGTAAGGGGAATTAATTCCCTTATATATTACACTGTAAGGGGAAACTTATCCTTATATATTACACTGTAAGGGGAACATTATCCCTTATATATACACTGGTAAGGGAAATATCCCTTATATATTAACTGTAAGGGGAACATTATCCCTTATATATTACAATTTAAGGGGAACATATCCTTATATATTACACTGTAAGGGTGGGAACATATCCCTTATATATACACTGTAAGGGGAAATTATCCTTATATATTACACTGTAAGGGGAACATATATCCTTATATATACACTGTAAGGGGGAACATCTACATTATATATACACTGTAAGGGGAACTATTTCCTTGTATATATTACACTGTAAGGGTACATTATCCTTATATATTACACTGTAAGGGGAACTTATCCCTATATATTACACTGTAAGGGGAACATTATCCTTATATATACACTGTAAGGGGACATTATCCTATATATATACACTTAAGGGGAACATTATCCTTAATATTACACTGTAAGGGGAAAACATTTCCTTATTATTACACTGTAGGGGAACATTATACCTTATATATTACATGTAAGGGGAACCTTATCCCTTATATATACACTGCTGTAGGGGAACATTATCCCTTATATATTACACTGTAAGGGAACATTATCCTTTATTATTACACTGTAAGGGGAACATTTCCCTTATATATTACACTGTAGGGGAACTATCCCTATATATACACTGTAAGGGACATTATTCCCTATATATTACACTGTAAGGGGAACATATCCTTATATATTTACACTGTAAGGGGAACATTATATCCTATATATTACACTGTAAGGGGGACATATCCATTATATATTACACTGTAAGGGGAACATTATCCTATATATTACATTAAGGGGAACATTACCTATATATTACACTGTAAGGGAAACATTATCCTATATTACACTGTAAGGGGAACATTATCCCTTATATATTACACTGAAGGGGATACATTATCACTTATATATACACTGTAAGGGGACAATTATCACCTTATATATTACACTGTAGGGGACATATCCCTATATATATACACTGTAAGGGGAACATTATCCCTATTATATCACTTCTGTAAGGGGAACATTATCCTTATATATACACATGTAAGGGGAACATATCCCTATATATACACTGTAAGGGGAACTTATCCCATCCCTTATTATATTACACTGTAAGGGGAACATATCCCTTATATATTACACTGTAAGGGGAACATTATCCCTTATATATTCACTGTAAGGGAACATTATCCCTTATATTTGCATTGTAAGGGGAACATTATCCTTATATATTACACTGTAAGGGGAACATATTAGTCCTTATATATCACTGTAAGGGGAACATTATCCCTTATATTACACTGTAAGGGGAACATTATCCCTTATATATTACACTGTAAGGGGAATACACTACTCCCTATATATTACACTGTAAGGGGAACATTATCCTTATATATTACACTGTAAGGGGAACATTATCCCTATATATTACACTGTAAGGGGAAACATTATCCCTTTATATAGCACTGTAAGGGGGAACATTATCCCTTATATATTCACTGTAAGGGGAACTTATCCCTTATATATCACTGTAAGGGGAACATTATCCCTTAATATTACACTGAAGGGGAACATTTCCCTATATATTCACTGTAAGGGGAACATTACCCTTATATATTCACTGTAAGGGGAACATTATCCCTTATAATTACACTGTAAGGGGGACATTATCCCTTATATATTCACTTGTAAAGGGGGAACATTATCCCTTATATATTACACTGTAAGGGGCCACATTATCCCTTATGATATTACACTGTAAGGGGAACATTATCCCTGATGATAATTACACTGTAAGGGGAACATTATCCCTTATATATTACACTGTAAGGGAAATTATCCCTATATATTACACTGTAACGGGACATTATCCCTTATATATTACACTGTAAGGGAACATTACCCTTATATATTACACTGTAAGGGGACATTATCCCTATATATACACTGTAGGGGAACATTATCCCTTATATATTACACTGAAGGGGAACATATCCCTCTATATATTACATGTAAGGGGAACATTATCCCTTATATATTACACTGTAAGGGAGACATTATCCTTATATATTACACTGTAAGGGAACTTATCCCATAGTTACACTGTAAGGGGTAATATCCCTTATATATTACACTGTAAGGGATAGAACATTCCCTATATATTACTGTAAGGGAACATTATCCCTTCTATTATTACACTTGTAAGGGGAACATTATCCCCCCTATATCATATACACTGTAAGGGGACACATTATCCCTTATAATTACACTGTAAGGGGACATTATCCATATAATTCTGTTAAGGGAACATCATTATCCCCTATATATTACACTGTAAGGGGAACATATCCCTTATATATTACACTGTAAGGGGACATTATCCCTTATCTATTAAACTGTAGGGGACATTATCCTTATATATTACACTGTAAGGGGAACATTATCCCTTAATATTACACTGTAAGGGGAACATTATCCCTTATATATTCCAGTAAGGGGAACATATATCCCTTATATATTACAATGTAAGGGGACATTATCCCTATATATTCACTGTAGGGGACATTATCCCTTATATATTACATGTCAAGGGGTACATTATCCTTATAACATTACACTGTAAGGGGCACATTATCCCTTATATATTACACTGTAAGGGGAACATTATCCTTATATATTACACTGGGGCACATTATCCTTATTATTACACTGTAAGGGGACACATTATCCCTATATAATTACCTGAATAAGGGGCCATTATCCCTATATATTACACTGTAATGGGGAACATTTTCCCTTTATATATACACTGTTAAGGGGAACATATATCCTTATATATTACACTTGTAAGGGGGACATTATCCCTATATATAACTGGTAAGGGGCTACATTTTATCCCTTTATATTACACTGTAAGGGGACATTATCCCTTAATATTACTGTAAGGGAACATTATTCCTAATATTCACTGGTAAGGGGAACATTATCCCTATAAATTACACTGTAAGGGGAAACATTATCCCTTATAATACACTGGTAAGGGGAACATTATCCTTATATATTAACTGTAAGGGGACATTATCCCTTATATATTACACAGTAGGGGAACATTATCCCTTATTATTCACTGTAAGGGGAACTTATCCCTTATAGATACATGTAGGGGAACATTACCCTTATATATTACACTGTAAGGGGAACATTATTCCTTATAATTATACTCCGTAAGGGGAACATTATCCCTTATTATTCACTGTAAGGGGGAACTTATCCCTTATATATTACACACTAAGGGGAACATTCCCTTATATTTACACTGTAAGGTTGAACTTATCCTTATATATTACACTGTAAGGGGACTACATTATCCCTTATATATTACAATGTAAGGGGAACATTATCCCTTATATATTACACTGTAAGGGGAACATTATCCTTATATATTACACTGTAAGGGACGGAACATTACCCTTATTATATATTACAACTGTAAGGGGAACATGATCCCCTATATATACCTGTAAGGGACATTATCCCTTATATATCCTGTGTAAGGGACATTATCCATTTATACACTGGTTAAGGGCGTACATTATCCATTATATTACACTGTAAGGGGTACATTATCCCTTATATATTACACTTATAAGGGGAACATTTTCCCTTATATATTACACTGGTAGGGGAACATATCCCTTATATATACACTGTAAGGGAATTATCCTATTATTACACTGTAAGGGAAATTATCCTTAATATAACTGTAAGGTGCGGACATATCCTACTTATAGAATTACACGTAAGGGGAACATTATCCCTTATATATTACACTGTAAGGGGACATTATCCCCTATATACTGTCACTGTATAAGGGGTACATTATCCCTTATATATTACACGGTAAGGAGGAGTACATTATCCATTATATATTCCTGTGTAAGGGGACATTATCCCTTATATATACACTGTAAGGGGTAAATTATCCCTTATATATTACACTGTAAGGGGAACATTATCCTATATAATTACATGTAAGGGGAACATTATCCTTATATATTACACTGTAAGGGGAACATTATCCTATATATATACACTGTAAGGGGACATTTCCTTACATATTATACTGTATGTAGGGAACATTATCCCTATATATTCACTGTAAGGGGAAAATTATCCCTTATATATACACTGTAAGGGGAACATTATCTCTTATATTACACTGTAAGGGGAACATTATACCCTTATATATTACACTGTAAGGGGAACATATCCCTTTATAATACACTGTAAGGGGAACATTATCCTATATATATATTATTCTACTGTAAGGGGAACATGATCCCTTATAATTACACGTAAGGGGAACTATCCCTTAATAATATATTCGTAAGGGGAACATTATCCCTTATAAACTGTAAGGGGAACATTATCCCTTATATATTACACTGTAGGGGAACATTATCCCTTATTATTACACTGTAAGGGAGAACATTATCCTTAAATTATACTGTAAGGGGAACATTATCCCTTATAATACACTGTAAGGGGAACATTATCCTTATATTATATTGTAAGGGAACATTATCCTTATATAACACTGTAAGGGGAAATACCCCTTTAATTACTGTAAGGGGAACATTATCCCTTATATATTACACTGTAAGGGGACATTATCCCTTATTATAGAAATATCTATATTTAAACATAAGGGGAATTATCCTTATATATTCCTTGTAAGGGGAACATTATCCCTTAATATTACACTGTAAGGGGTACATTATCCCTTATATATAACTGTAAGGGGAACATTATCCCTTAATTACTGTAAGGGGAACATTATCTTTATATATACACTGTAAGGGGAACATTATCCCTTATTATTACACTGTAAGGGGAACATTATCCCTATTATTACACTGGAAGGGGAACATTTCCTTATTTATATTACACTGTAAGGGGAACATATCCCTATATATTTAACTATTAAGGGACATTATCCTTATATATTACACTGTAAGGGGAACAATATCCTTATATCTAACTAAGGGGCATATATCCTTATATATTCTGTAAGGGGAAAATTATCCTTTATTATACACTTAACTTTTTTGGGCTATTACTAAGTTATCTACATTAGGGGTAGGGATACATGATTCCTTATTACTTGATACTGTAAGGGGGGAACATTATCCTTATCTTACACTGTAAGGGAACATTATCCCTTATTATATTACATGTAAGAGGGAACATTATACCTTATATATTACACTGTAAGGGGAACATTATCCCTTATATATTCACGTAAGGGAAACATTATCCCTTATATTACACATTGTAAGGGGAACATTATACCTTATATATTAAACTGTAAGGGGGAACATTATCCCTTATATATTAAACTGTAAGGGGAACATATCCCTAATATTAAAACTGTAAGGGGACATTATCCTTTATATCTTACACTGTAAGGAGAACATTATCCCCCGTATATTACATGTAAGGGGAACATTATCCCTTATATATTGCTGGTAGGGAACATTATCCCTATATATTACACTGTAGGGGAACATTATCCCTTATATATTCGTGTATAGGGAAAATATCCCTTATATATTACACGGTAAGGGGAACAATCCCTTATATTGCTGTGTAAGGGAACATTATCCTTATATATTACATGTAAGGGGAACATATCCCTCTATATATACACTTGATAAGGGGAACATTATCCCTTTATATATACACTGTAAGGGGACATATCCCAATATACATTAGTACATATCCTATATATTACACTGTAAAGGAACATTATCCTAATATTACACTGTAAGGGGAACATTATCCCTTATATATTCACTGGTAAGGGGAACTTATCCTTAATATTACACTGTAAGGGGAACATTGTCCTATATATAAACTGTAAGGGAACATATCCCTTATATATTACACTGTAAGGGGAAATTATCCCTTATATATTTATGTAAGGGGAACATTATCCTTATAATTACACGGTAAGGGGAACATTATCCCTTATATTCTGTAGGGAAAAATCCCTATATATACTTTATAAGGGGAACATTATCCCTTATATATCACTGTAAGGGGAACATTATCCCTTATATATATCCATGTAAGGGAGACATAATCCCTTATATACACTGTAAGGGGAACATTATCCCTTATATTTACACTGTAAGGGGAACATTATCCCTATATATTACACTGGAGTGAACATTATCCCTTATATTAACACTGTAAGGGGAACATTATCCCTATATATTGCTTATTCCCTTGTAAGGGGAACATTATCCCTTATATATACACATGTAAGGGGAACATTATCCCATATATTACACTGTAAGGGGAATATTATCCCTATATATTACACTGTAGGGGACATTATCCCTTAAATATTACACAGTAAGGGGAACATTATCCATTATAATTACACTGTAAGGGGAACATTATTCCCTTATATATACACTGTAAGGGGAACATTATCCTTATATATTACACGTAAGGGGAAACATATCCTTATATATACAATGTAAGGGGAACATTATCCTTATATATTATCACTGTAAGGGGGACATTATCCTTTATATACATGTAAGGGGAACATTATCCTTATATATTACACTGTAAGGGGACATATCCTTTAAATTACACTGTAAGGGGAACAATTATCCCTTATATATTACACTGTAAGGGGTCATTATCCCTTATATATTACACAGTAAGGGACAATATCCCTTATATATTAAACTATAAGGGGTACATATTCCTTATATATCTTGTAAGGGGAACATTATCCCTATATATATACACTGTAAGGGGGACATTATCCCTTATCCTATTATTACTGTAAGGGAGGACATTATCCCTTATTATTACACTGTAAGGGGAACATTATCTCTTTATATACATGTAAGGGGAACATTATCCTTATCATTACACTGTAAGGGGAACATTATCCCTATCTATTACACTGTAAGGGGACATTATCCCTATATATTACACTGTAAGGGAGAACATTATCCTATATTAAACTTAAGGGTACATTATCCCTATATATTACACTGTAAGGGGACCAATATCCCTTAATATTAAACTATAAGGGGTATATACCCTTATATATTGCTGTAAGGGGAAATTATCCCCTTATTATACACTGAAGGGGTACATTATCCCTATATATTATACTGTAAGGGGAACATATATCCCTTACTATTTACACTGTAAGGGGAACATTATCCCTATATATTACACTGTAAGGGGACATTATCCCTTATATATTACACTGTAAGGGGAACATTATCCCTTATTATTGCTGTGTAAGGGAAACATTATCCTTAATATACATGTAAGGGGAACATTATCCTTATATTTAAACTGTAAGGGGACATATCCCTAATATTACACTGTAAGGGGAACATCCAACCTTATATATAACTGTAAGGGGACATACCCTTATATATTACACTGTAAGGGGAAATTACCCTATATATCACTGTGGGGAACATTATCCCCATATATTGCTGTAAGGGAACATTATCCCTTATATATTACACTGTAGGGGAACATTATCCCTTATATATTGCTGTAAGAGGGAAAATTATCCCTTATATATTACACGGTAAGGGGACATTATCCCTATATATTCTGTAAGGGGAAACATTATCCCTTATATATTACATGTAAGGGAACATGATCCCTTATATATTACACTGTAAGGGGAACATTATCCCTTTTATATTACACTGTAAGGGGGACATTATCCCTTATATATTACACTGTAAGGGACATTCTTCCTTATATATTACACTGTAAGGGGAACATACCCCCTATATATTACACTGTAAGGGGAACATTATCCTTATATATTCTGTAGGGAACATTATCCCTTATATATTACACTGATAGGGGAACATTATCCCTTATATATTTCTGTAAGTAAGGGAAACATATCCCTATATATTACACGTAAGGGGAACATATCCCTTATATATACTGTGTAAGGGAACATTATCCCTTATATATTACATGTAAGGGGAACATGATCCCTTATAATTACACTGTAAGGGGAACATTATCCCTTTATATTACACTGTAAGGGGACATTATCCCTTATATATTACACTGTAAGGGGAAAATTATTCCTTATATATACACTGTAAGGGGAACATTATCCTTATATATACACTGTAAGGGGAACATTATCCCTTATATATTACACTGTAAGGGGAACATTATCCCTATAATTATTACCTGTAAGGGGAACATTTCCCTTATATATTAACATGTAAGAGGAATTATCCCTTATATATTACACTGTAAGGGGAACATTATCCCCTATATATTTTCTTGTAAGGGGAACATTATCCCTTATATATTACACTGGTAAGGGGAACATTATCCCTTATCTTAGGTGACATTACCTGTATATATTACATAAGGGGATTATACCCTTATATATTACATGTAAGGGGAACATTATCCTTAAATATTACACTGTAAGGGACATAATCCCTTTTATATTACACTGTAGGGAACATTATCCTTATATTTACACTGTAAGGGGAACATTATCCCTTTATATTTACACTGTAGGAGCATTATCCCTTATATATAACTGTAAGGGGAACATTATCCCCTATATATTGCTGTGTAAGGGGAACATTATCCCTTATATATTACACAGTAAGGGGAACATTATCCCTTATATATTACACTGTAAGGGGAATATTATCCCTTATATATTACACTGTACGGTGGACATTATCCCTTAAATATTACACAGTAAGGGGAACATTATCCATTATATATACACTGTAAGGGGAACATTATCCTATATATTACACTGTAAGGGGAACATTATCCTTATTATTACACTGTAAGGGGAACTTATCCTTATATATTACACTGTAAGGGGAACATTATCCTTATATATTACACTGTAAGGGGGACATTTATCTTATATATTACACTGTAAGGGGAACATTATCCCTTATATATTACACTGTAAGGGGTACATTATCCCTTAAATATTACACTGTAAGGGGACATTATCCTTATATATTACACTGTAAGGGGACATTATCCCTTAATATTACACGTAGGGGAATTATTCCTATATATTAAACTTAAGGGGTACAGTATCCCTTATATATTGCTGTAAGGGGAACATTATCCCAATATTACACTGTAAGGGGTACATTATCCCTTATTATTATACTGTAAGGGGAACATTATCCCTTATTATTACACTGTAAGGGGAACATATCTCTTATATATTACACTTGTAAGGGGAACATTATCCCTTATTATTACACTGTAAGGGGAACATTATCCCTTATATTACACTTAAGGGGAACATTATCCCTTAAATTATTACACTGTAAGGGGAACATTATCCCTATATATAAACTTAAGGGGACATTATCCCTTATATATTACAGTAAGGGGCACATATATCCCTTATATATTAAACTTAAGGGGTATATATCCTTAATATTGACTTGTAAGGGGAATATTCCTATTATTACACTGTAAGGGGCGTTACATTATCCCTTATACTATTATACTGTAAGGGGAACAAATCCCTATCTATTACACTGTAAGGGGAACATTATCCCTTATATATTACACTGTAAGGGGAAAATATCCCTTATAATTACACTGTAAGGGGAACATTATCCTTATATAGCTGTGTAAGGGAAACATTATCCCTATATATTACATGTAAGGGGAACATTATACCTTATATATTAACTGTAAGGGGAACATTATCCCTATATATTAACTGTAAGGGGACATATCCCTTATATATTAACTGTAAGGGGACATTATCCTTCATATATACACTGTAAGGGGAACATTACCCTATATATACACTGTAGAGGGGAACATTATCCCTTATATAGTGCTGTGAGGGAACATTATCCCTTATATATTACACTGTCAGGGGAACATTATCCCTTATATATTGCTGTGTAAGGGAAACATTATCCCTTATATATTACACCGGTAAGGGGAACATTATCCCTTATATATTGCTGGTAAGGGAAACATTATCCCTTATATATTACATTGTAAGGGGAACATGATCCCTTATATATTACACTGTAGGGGAACATTATCCCTTTTATATTACACTGTAAGGGGACACTATCCTTATATATTACACTGTAAGGGGAACATTATTCCTTATATATTACACTGTAAGGGGAACATTATCCTATTATATACACTGTAAGGGGAACTTATCCCTTATAATTACACTGTAAGGGAGAACATTATCCTCTTATATATTACACGTAAGGGGAACATTGTCCCTTATATATTAAATGTAAGGGACATTATCCCTTATATATTACACTGTAAGGGGAACATTATCCCCTATATATTTCTGTGTAAGGGGAAACATTATCCCTTATATATACACGGTAAGGGGAACATATCCCTTATATTGCTGTGTAAGGGAAACATCCCTTATATATTACTTTATAAGGGGAACATTATCCCATATATTACATTGTAAGGGGAACATTATCCCTTAAATATTAACTGTAAGGGGACATAATCCCTTTTATATACACTGTAAGGGGAACATTATCCCTTATAGTTACACTGTAAGGGGAACATTATCCCTTATATATTACACTGTATGGGAGCATTATCCCTTATATATACACTGTAAGGGGAACATTATCCCCTATAATTGCTGTGTAAGGGGAACATTATCCCTTATATATAACAGTAAGGGGAACATTATCCCTTATATATTACACTGTAGGGGTAAATATATCCCTTTAATATTACACATGTAGGTGGACATTATCCCTTAAATATACCAGTAAGGGGAACATTATCCCATTATATATTACACTGTAAGGGGAACATTATTCCTTATATATTACACTGTAAGGGGAACATTATCCTTATATATTACACTGTAAGGGGAACATTATCCCTTATATATTACATGTAAGGGGAACATGATCCTTATATATTACACTGTAAGGGGAACATTACCCTTATATTTTTACACTGTAAGGGGAACATTATCCTTATATATTACACTGTAAGGGGGAAAATTATCCCTTATATATTACACTGTAAGGGGAACATTATCCTTATTATTACACTGTAAGGGGAACATTACCTTAAATATTACACTGTAAGGGGAACATATTCCTTATATATTACACTGTAAGGGAACATTATCCTTATATATTACACGTAAGGGGAACATTATCCCTCTATATATTACACTGTAAGGGGAACATATCCCTTATATATAACACTGTAAGGGGAACATTACCTTATCACGTAAGGGAACATATCCCTTATATATACACTGTAAGGGGAACATTATCCCTTATATATTACACTGTTAAGGGGAACATTATCCCTTATACATACACTGTAAGGGGACATTATCCCTTATATTACACTGTAAGGGGAACATTTTCCCTTATATATTACACTGTAAGGGGAACATTATCCCTTATTATAATTACACTGTAAGGGGTACATTATCCCTTATATATTACATGTAAGGGGAACATTATCCACTATATATTACACTGTAAGGGGAACATTATCCCTTATATATACATGTAAGGGGAACATTATCCCTTATATATAACACTGTAAGGGAACATTATCCCTTATATATTACACTGCAAGGGGAACATTATCCACTTATATATTACACTGTAAGGGGAACGTTATCCCTTATATATTACACTGCAAGGGGACCATTATCCCTTACATATTACACTGTAAGGGGACATACCCTATATATTACTGTAGGGGAACATTATCCCTTATATATTACATCTGTAAGGGGAACATTATCCTTATATATTACACTGTAAGGGGAACATATCCCTTATATATACACTGTAAGGGGACATTATCCTTACATATTACACTGTAGGGGAAATTATCCCCTATATATGCTGTGTAAGGAGAACATATCCCTTATATATTACACTGTAAGGGGAACATATCCCTTAAATTACACTGTAAGGGGAACATTATCCCCTATATATTGCTGTGTAAGGGAGAACATACCCTATATATTACACTGTAAGGGGAACATTATCGCTTATATATTACACTGTAAGGGGAACATATCCCTTATATATTACACTGTAAGGGGAACATATCCCTATATATTACACTGTAAGGGGAACATTATCCCTTATATATTACACTGTAAGGGGAAACATTATCCCTTATATAGTTACACTGTAAGGGGAACATTATCCCTTATATATTACACTGTAAGGGGAACATTATCCCTTATATATTACACTGTAAGGGGAACATTATCCCTATATATTACACTGTAAGGGGAACATTATCCCTTATATATTACACTGTAAGGGGAACATTATCCCTTATATATTACACTGTAAGGGGAACGTTATCCTTAATTTACTGTAAGGGGAACATTATCCCTTATATATTACATGTAAGGGGAACATTATCCCTTATATATTACACTGTAAGGGGACATTATCCTTGTATATTTACTGTAAGGGGAACATTATCCCTTATATTGCTGTGTAAGGGGCATGTTTTGCTTACCTACTATACTTTAAAGGCACATTCCTCTATATGTTACCTAGTAAGTGGTATGTAGTCCGCTATATGTTAACAGTAATGGGATGCCTTATGCTCGTATGTTACCCAGTATTGGATTGCATTACACAGTGATGTGTAAGTATATGTATAGTAACCTGCTAGGTTGTTGTGTGATACATTTGATAATCTGTTGGTACCAAAGGATCAGAACATCAGTTCTATTTTATTAATGCAGCAGAGACTCCCCTCGTGTGATTAGAAATCAAATAGGAAACTATAATATCCAGTAGGTGGCGTATTGGGATCACTTTGGCTGAGGCAGGGAGATACCAGAGAAACTTCCAATATATTAACCTTGAAACCAGTAAATCCCAGAATGTGATTCATCTTTATGGCTATTCCAATTCCAAAATAATCTTCAGGTTCTGACTCACAGGTGAGATAAAACAGGTCAAATGTAGAGAATCCATTCAAGGAAAGGTGTCAATTTAGTGCTGCAGTGTTTCTCCATAACAAATACAGTAAATCTTTATAGAAGAAGTTTTGGGATACTGGTTTCTTATTCTTATATTTCCCATTGACACTGTTAGTCCTCATGTGTTTTACTGCTGTTGGTTATGTCCAGATTTTCCTAGGAATCTCTCCCATGAAATCCCAAAGGTGAGGAAAGTCCCTGGTGCTGCGTTAAGCATTACCTTCTTCTGTTAAAAGGCGACTCTGGTTAGAGGGTTTGGGAGACTCTGGCCCACTGTCTGTTACAGATCTCTGTAATACAGGAAACCTTTAGCGTAGAGAAGGTGTGCTTGGCCCTCATTTATTTTCTTCTGTTGGTTTGGACTTGCAAATAATAGTCAAAGAGTTGTACAGTATGTAGTAAGGCATGTCGCCAGCCAAGGGCAAGGGTTGTATGGAATGTCACTGGGCAAGGGCAAGGGTGTATGGCATGTTGCTGGCCAAAGGGCGAGAGTTGAGTTGCACGGCATGTTGCTGGCCAAAGGGCAAGGGTTGTAAGGAATGTCACCGGGCAAGGGTGTGTAGGGCATGTCGCTGGCCAAAGGGCAAGAGTTGTACAGCATGTCGCGGCCAAAGGGCAAGAGTTGTACGGATGTCGCTGCCAAATGGCAAGAGTTGTACGGCATGTCGCCGGCTAAATGGCAAGAGTTGTATGGCATGTTGATAACCAAGGGCAAGAGTTGCCACATGTCGCCGGCCAAAGGGCAAGAGTTACACGGCATGTCGCCGGCCAAATGGCAAGAGTTGTACGGCATGTCGCCGGCTAAATGGCAAGAGTTGTGCGGCATGTCGCTAACCAAGGGCAAGAGTTGCCCAGCATGTTGCCGGCCAAAGGGTAAGAGTTGTACGGCATGTCGCGGCCAAAGGACGAGAGTGCACGGCATGTTGCTGGCCAAAGGGGAGAGGGTTGTACGGAATGTCACCGGGCAAGGGTTGTAGGGCATGTCGCTGGCCAAAGGGCAAGAGTTGTACGGCATGTCGCCGGCCAAAGGGCAAGAGTTACACGGCATGTCGCCGGCCAAATGGCAAGAGTTGTAAGGCATGTCGCCGGCTAAATGGCAAGAGTTGTAAGGCATGTCGCTAGCCAAGGGCAAGAGTTGCACGGCATGTCGCCAGCCAAGAGCAAGAGTTGTATGGCATGTCGCCAGCCAAGGGCAAGAGTTGATGGCATGTCACCAGCCAAGGGCAAGAGTTGCACGGCATGTTGCCGGCCAAAGGGCAAGAGTTGTATGGCATGTCGCCAGCCAAGGGCAAGGGTGTATGGCATGTCGCCGGCCAAAAGGTAAGAAATGTACGCGCATGCCGCCAGCCAAAGGGTAAGAGTTTGTCGCCAGCCAAAGTCAGTGGGTTGAGACAAAACTCTATATTGAGCTCTAGGAGCAGAAGGACTTTTTATTGACATTAATGATCCCTAAATAATTATTCTGTGTTGAGTTGCCATTTTAGGTTTGTCTTTGTGAGGTCCTTCTGGTGTCCACTAGATGGTGCCAAAGGAAAATCTAACAAACCAAATTTTGATTCTTTAATACAGTAACCCTTGAAAATGACAAAATCTTTTATTGTCACACTGTCACTTAATACTTGTAGTTGTGGATATATCTGACACGAAACGTGGGATATGTGTACACGTAATGTGGAATATCTGTACAAAATGTGGGTACTTTAACGTAATGTGGGAATCTCTACACGTAATGTGGGATATCTTTACACGTAATGTGGGATATCTTTCACGTTATGTGGGATATCTTTACACGTAATGGGGGAATCTGTACACGTAAGTGGGATATCTTCCTAATGTATGTGGGATATCTTTACACGTAATGTGGAATATCTGTACACATAATGTGGCATATCTTTACACGTAATGTGGAATGTACATGTAATGTGGATTCTTACAGTAATGTGGGATATCTGTACACGTAATGTGGGATACTCTTACACGTAATGTGGATATCTTTACACGTAATGTGTGGATATCTGTACTCGTAATGTGGGATATTGACATGTAATGGGGATAGTGTAATGTAAGTGGAATATCTGTACATGTAATGTGGATATCTGTACAGTAATGTGTGGATATCTGTACACATAATGTGGGATATCTGACACGGATGTGGGATATGTACATGTAATGTGGGATATGTACATGTAATGTGGGGATATCTGTACTTGCAAAGTGTGATATCTGTACATGTAATGTGGGATATCTACATGTAATGTGGGATATCTGTACATGTAATGTGGGATATCTGTACACGTAATGTGGGATATGTGTACGTGTAAATAGGATATCTGTATTGGTGACGTGGGATATCTGTACGGGTAACGTGAGATATCTGTACGGGTAATGTGGGATATCTGTATGGGTACGTGGGATATATGTACATATAACGTGGGATATCTACATGCAATGGGGGATATTGTACATGCAACATGGGATATCTGTACATGTAATGTGGGAATCTGTACGGGTATCATGGGATATTTGTACATGGAACGTGGAATATATGTACATGTAACGTAGGATATCTGTACGTGTCATGTGGGATATCTGTACGGGTAATGTGGGATATCTGTACAGTAACGTGAGAAATCTGTACATGAAACGTGGTATGATGTAATAGGTTTAGCAGAGAAACATGGTTGAACAATTCTCACAAAGGGCTTTAATTAAAGGATACTCCTTTTTTATACAGGATAGAGAAAATAGGAAAGAGAAAGGGGTATGCATTTATGTTGAAGAGTTGAAGCAAAATTTAAAGAAGAGAACTGGTGATATGGATGTTAAAGGGAGGCAATACGGGTGGAAATGGGCAATAGGAAGGGGAGTAATGTCATTGGTGGTGTCTGCTACAAGCCGCAAAATGCTAGCAGGGAGGAAGTGAGTAAGCTTCATATGCAGATGGTAAGGGCTGCAAGTTTGGGGAGTATTCTGATTATGGGGGACTTAAATTACCCTGACATAGATTGGTGTAATGGAACTACCAACACAGAAATGGTGATGAGTTCCTGAACTTGCTGATAATGTTTCTCATCACGATGGTTGAAGTTCCTACTAGAAAAGGAGTCTGTTGGATCTGGTAATATCTAACATTGTGGTGTGGTATTATAGATATAAGATAACAGGAGAGCTTAGGGAATAGTAACCATGGAATAGTTTAGTGTATGTTATCAAAAGGAAAAGTGCGCTGGGTTACAGAGACTTTAATTTCAGGATAGCAAATTTTCCCAGGCTAAAAATAGCCTGGCATTTAAAACCTTTTTAGTCAGAGGCAACAGAAAGGGCCTTTAGGAATTATTAAAACTGTAACAAGGATTGTAAGAAAGCAGTTAAGCTAGGTAAAATTAATAATGAAGTTAGGATAGCTGAACAAAGCATCACTAACGCTAAACAATTTAAGTATATTAATAGTAAGAAGATGAATACTGAAAATGTGGCACCATTAATTAATGGGGATAAGTTAGTTATGGAGGATGGCGATAAAGTAAATGTCTTGAACATTTTTCCCCCTCTGTATACACTATAGAAAATTCACGTACAGCTATCATATAGTATAATGGCAATAATGGTGTAAAAGATGTAGGCGCACTTTCGTGAACAGAGGGTACGGTGCAGAAAAGACTAAATAAGGTTATCGTAATATTAAAAAATCCCCTGGACCGGATAAAAACTCTAAGTTCAGTTTTATCCGTTTCTT
Source organism: Hymenochirus boettgeri (assembly GCA_019447015.1). NCBI lineage: Eukaryota > Metazoa > Chordata > Amphibia > Anura > Pipidae > Hymenochirus > Hymenochirus boettgeri. The sequence goes on along the minus strand of CM033474.1, from coordinate 1,083,838 downwards.
ATTTTTGCAGATTCCCTCATGTCGGAAAGTGTGCCTCTGGATTGGAAAAAGGCTGATGTTATTCCAATGTTCAAAAAGGGTAGTCGTTCACAGCTGGGTAATTACAGGCCTGTAAGTTTAACTTCAGTGTTGGGGAAGATACTGGAAAGTTGTACGGAAACAATTCTATGTATGTTTCAAGGACGACCTTGTAGGAAATAATCAACATGGATTTAGGAGGAATAGATCTTGTCAAACTAACTTGCTTGGCTTTTATGAGCAAATACACCAGCGAATCCACATAGGGGAAAAACCCTTTTCATGTATAGAATGTGGGAAAGAATTCTCTCACAAGAGCACCCTTCAACAACACCAGCAAATCCACATAGGTTGAGTAGTTGAGTAGGAAGTCTTTTGATACAGTCCCCATAGGCGACTAATGTATAAGGCTGGGTACACATGGAGGGACTATTTGCGAACGATCGACTGTGCGGTCCCATAGGGAACCGCACGATCGATCGGGTTTTCCGACACGTCCGATCGTCCAATCCGAAAATTCTTCTGGTGTGCACCCAGCTTTAGGTCTATTTAGGGTCTGGGGTCTAGTTAAGGTCTATTGGTTGGGAGGCACATTAGTACATGGATAGAAAGTTGGTTGATGGATCAGATGCAGAGAGTAGTGTTAATGGGGGCTTCATCATATGACTAGTGGTGTGTTGGGGCCGCTTCTATTTAACTGTTTATAATGATTTGGAAGTGGGTATTGTCAGCAAGGTTTCGTGTTTGCTGACGACACAAACTTTGTCAACCATTTAAAACTTCAGAGGATGTGCAATCGTTGCAAGGGGATCTAGATAGATTATCACATTGGGCTGCTAAGTGGCAGATGAGATTCAATGTTTAAATGTAAGGTGATGCATTTTGAAATTAAAAATCTTTGTGTGCTTTACTATAAATGGCTCTGTGTTAAGTGAATCCTGTTGGAAAGGGATCTTGGAGTTTTGGTGGATAACAAACTTAAAGGAAGCAAGCAGTGCCAGGCAGAAACAGCCAGAGCCAGCACGGTATTGTCTTGTATAAAGAGAGGTATGGATTCAAGGAAGGAAAATGTTATTCTCCCTCTTTACAAAGCATTGGTAAGGCATTCGGAATATGCGGTGCAGCTTTGGAATCCTGTGTACCAAAAGGACATCTTTGAAATTGAGAGGGTTCAGAAAGGGCAACTAATTAATAAGGGGATTGGGGGAGCTCGAATATGAAGAGAGACAGGATAAGTTACAATTATGTATGCTGAGAGAAAAGGCGCTGCGTGGGGATAGATTACTTTGTATAATAACATTAACGGGCCATACATAAACATCTGGGGCATTGTTCACCAATAGAACATGTCAGAGGACACAAGGACATCCTTAAGACTTGAAGAAAAAGGTTTAGGCTTCAAGTTCGAAAGGGTTTGTCACTGTGAGAACGGTAAAGCTATGGAATGTTCTCCAGGGGACGTTGTTATGGCAGGTTCATTGGTCAGTTTAATAAAAAAGCTGGATGAGTTTCTACAAACAAGGAATGTTACAAGTTACTGGTATTGATACATAAAGTAGAGTTGGGAAAGGGTTTGTCACTGTGAGAACGGTAAAGCTATGGAACTGTCTTCCAGGGACGTTGTTATGGCAGGTTCTTGGTCAGTTTAATAAAAAGCTGGATGAGTTTCTACAAACAAGGAATGTACAAGTTACTGATATTGATACATAAAGTAGAGTTGGGAAAGGGTTTGTCACTGTGAGAACGGTAAAGCTATGCAACTGTCTTCTAGTGGACGTTGTGATGGCAGGTTCATTTGTCAGTTTAATAAAAAGCTGGATGGTTTCTAAACAAGGAATGTTACAAGTTACTGGTATTGATACTAAAGTAGAGTTGGGAAAGGGGTTGTCACTGTGAGAATGGTAAAGCATGATGGACTGTCTTCCAGTGGACGTTGTGATGGCGGTTCATTGGTCAGTTTAATAAAAGCTGGATGAGTTTCTACAAACAAGGAATGTTACAAGTTACTGGTATTGATACATAAAGTAGAGTTGGGAAAGGGTTTGTCACTGTGAGAACGGAATAAAGCTATGGAACTTCTTCCAGTGGACGTTGTTATGGCAGGTTATGGTCAGTTTAATTAAAAAGCTGGATGAGTTTCTGCAAACAAGGAATGTTACAAGTTACTGGTATTGATACATAAAGTAGAGTTGGGAAAAGGGTTTGTCACTGTGAGAACGGTTAAGCTATGGAACTGTCTTCCAGTGGATGTTGTTATGGCAGGTTCATTGGTCAGTTTAATAAAAGCGTGGATGAGTTTCTACAAACAAGAATGTTAAAAGTTACTGGTATTGATACAAAAGTAGAGTGGAAAGGGTTTGTCACTGTGAGACGGTTAAGAAGCTATGGAGAACTGTCTCCAGTGGATGTGTTATGGCAGGTCATTGGTCAGTTTAATAAAAAAAGTGGATGAGTTTCTAAACAAGGAATGTTACAAGTTTATGGTATTGATACATAAAAGTAGAGTTGGGAAGGGTTTGTCACTGATGAGAACGGAAGCTTATGGAACTGTCTTCAGTGGACGTTGTTATGGCAGGTTCCTTGGTCAGTTAATAAAAAGCTGGATGAGTTTCTAAACAAGGAATGTTACAGTTACTGGTATTGATACATAAAGTAGAGTTGATTCTAGTTGCCATTGGAGTCAGGAAGGGATTTTTTTTTTCTAGTGTTTTTTTTTGCCTTCTCCTGGATCAAGAGTTAGACAGGAAATGGAGTATTGCTGAGTAGGTTGGACTGGATGGACCTATGTCCTTATTCAACCTCCAATACTATACTATACTAACAAGATTTACTATACTATACTGTACATGCTATATTAACTAACTGTATTATATTTACTGTCTATATTATACTATACCATTGTATTATACTATACTGTACTATATTATGCTATATAATTAATACTACTGTACTATACTGTACTGCTAACTGGAAGAACCATGAGACAAAAAGGAGGTAAATAACATCAGCATAGGTTGACTAGAAAATAATGATTTGCTCTGGTGATTATTTGCCCATTTAGTGCACATCTGACTCTTCTGTGTAGACTGTCAGTCATGGCCATTACAGATAACGTCCACCCAATGATTGCAGGGTCTCCTAGGGATTCTTTTCTGAGCACGTGCGGAGCTCTTAGAGTGCACACAGCTCAGAGGAGGAGAAAGTGGATGCAAGTACAGGAGCTAAAAACTGTTGTAGCTACACTTAAAGGATGTGTGAGTATTAGGTCTTGTGGTCTAGTTATGGGAAAAGTCAGGTTAGGGGGTGGGCGGTGCCCTTAATGTTGAATAAACTCCGGAGTTTGAGATTTGTGATTCCAATTCCTATTGGTGTTTTCAGGTATTTGCTGATGTGCAGATTGGCTAAAACCAGAGCACATCTCTGTGTTACATTGATCTACGCGAAATGTTAACATTGTTTAACCTTAAACCTTTTCATTTTATTTTCCAGGCTTGTGGAACCTCGTCTCCCTTTTTTCCATTTATGCCTTTTTGTTTTTTTGATGCCATTTGCATTTTTCTTCCTCGAATCGGAGGGATTTTGCTGGACTTAAAAGGTAAATATTTCCCTTCTACCATATAATAACGCCTCCGTTGCCAATAACGTGCAATCAAAGCATTTAATCACCACTTTCCCTTTAGATTTCATTCCCCCCCCACTATTTGGGGGTGAATGGGACAGGATGAGAGTCTGTAAGTTGCCTGAAGGAAATGAATGGTCACTGAACATGTAATCACATTAAGATGGAAGGACGTCTGTAAACCGATACACCTGAATAGTCTTCTTCTCTATGAGAGATCGGTGCTGGTTTAATGTTCTTATGTGCAAGATAAGAACATTGGGGGAGAAGATGGCTAGGGGTGGGGTGGAGGAGATTTTTAACTAGGTATGGGGGAGGGTATGTTGAACTACACAGGGATAGATGAGAGGTTAGGGATCAGGGGCTATAGACACAATGGAGGGAGGAAGCGGGGGGAGAGGACAGCATAGAGAATAAGTAGGCATGTACGCCAAGTATGGAAGTAAATCAATTGATAATCTAAAATGATGTTTACAAATTCAAGAAGTCTGGCTGGAAAAACCGGGGAACTAGAGCTATAGCTTTTAAAGGAAAGGTATGATGTGATTGGTATAGCAGAAACATGGCAAAGATTCACACGACTGGACAGTAAATATTGAAGGATCTCTTATTTAGACATGACAAAGTTAATAAGAAAGGAGGGGGAGTATGTATGTATGTTAAACAGGAATTGAAGCCAAATCTAGAGAGATGAGTAGATGGGGTATAAACGATATGGCAGAAACAATATGGGTAGAGCGGTGTACAGCAAGAAGGTAGGTAAATTAATGTTGGGTTATGTTATAAGCCGCCAAATGCCAGGGAGGAGGGTAGAAGGAATCTCCATGTGCAGTTGGCGAAGGCTACTGGTATGGGGCATTTTTGGTTATGGGGGCATTTTAACTACCCTGACATAGATTGGAGTAAAAATGAGCGCTGGATTGGAAAAAAGCCAATCTAATTCCAATGTTCAAGGTATAAAAGTTCTTTAAATTTCATATGAGATTTTCTTCACAATGGTAGAAGTTCCTATCAGAACGAATGCTTGTTGGATCTAATGATATCTAATAACCCTGAGCTCATTTGGAAATGAAGGTAATGGGAAAACTTAGGAATAGTGACCAGTGATAACCGTAGTGTAATTTAATATAGGGAATAGTGACCATGATATAGTTCTCATTAATATAGGGAATAGTGACCATGATATAGTGTCATTAATATAGGTTGCAAAGACCTAAAGTGGACTGGGTTAAAAAAGTTTTAACTTAGGAAAGCTAATTTTATGCTGTTAAAGGAATCACTACCTGCTCATAGACTGGGGGGAAATTGTGTAGGTAAAGATACAGAGCAGATGTGGACCACTTTTAAAGGGATATTAAACTATTACATTAATAGGTACCTTAGGTGAACAAGTGTAAAAAAATTAGGTCCACTCCTGCATGGCCTTAATGCTCAGGGTAAAGGGAAATGGAAAAAAAGAAAAAGGCTTTTAAAATTTTGAAAACAGAGGGAACAGAACAGTATACAGGGAGTACAAAAGCTGTAATAAAGGGTGCAAGCAAAGCAATTAAACTAGCTAAAATAGAAAATGAAATACGGATTGCGAACAAAGCAAGTCCAACCCCCAAAATGTTTTTAAGTATATAATGGTAAAAAGATAGGAACTGAGGAATGTGGGACCATTAAATAATGGAGCTGAGGTGGTTGTAGGGATGCCGAAAAGGCTAATCTGCTAAACCGTTTTTTACCGGTTTATCGGTTTTCACTATAGAGAATCCTATCTTACAGCAGGGATGTATAATACGTATATACTCGAGTATAAAACCGCACGAGTATAAAAACCGAGGGTACCCAATTTCAGATCTAAAAAATCCTAATAAAGTTGTTGACATCGAGTTTAAAACCGAGGGGTAGAAACTTGGCCTTGCAAGATGTTTGGAAACTACAAACTCCCAGCTAATTAAGCTATGCTGGGAGTTGTAGTTCCAAAAATCTTGAATGCAAGTGAGGCGTGGCATTGCAAGATGTTGGGAACCAACTCCAGCTGCTTTATTAGCTGGGAGTTGTAGTTTCCAAAAATCTTGAATGCACCCTCACTTGGCAATTCAAGATTGTTGGAAACTACAAACTCCCAGCGAAAAAGAATGCTGGGGTGGTAGTTCCCAAACATCTTGTCGGGGCTGTGACGTCAGGCGGCACGCCAGTGCAGGAAAGATCGTGCGGCGTGCCGGAATGGTAAGAAAAAAGCGTGACTCGAGTATAAAACCGAGTCTGAGTTTCAGGCTGATTTTTTCAGCTCTGAAAAACTCGGTTTAACTGAGTATATCCGGTAAAATCAGGGAGAGAAATGAAATGAAGAGTATTCACATGGCTTTACGTGAGGAGGATATGGTACGGAAACAATTCAGAAAAAGTTAATATCAATAAAGCCCCAGGACACAGATGGATTGCATCTCGGATTTTAAAAGAGCTTAGTCTCAGTTCTAATAGACCACTGTTTCTCAGTCTTTCAGAATTCGCTTTGGTCATGGGGATGTGCCGCGTGGATTGGCAAAAAGCCCAATGTGAATACCCATATTCAAAAAAAGGTAGGTCATTCCCAGCACTGGTTAACTATAGACCTGTAAGCCTAACATCAGTGGTAGGGAGACGGTGATTGAAAACTTTGTTACGGGATCATATTCTGTGATGTGTCTCCAGAACGGATCTTATAATAGTAGCAGCATTGGATTATGAGATATACGTGCTAGTTCTGGTTGGTCCAGGGATACTATATAATACTGAGAATTTATGGTATTAAACATTACGAGTTCTGGTTGGTACGGGATGCTATATATTGAGAATATTACTGGTATAATACATATACTGTAGTTTGGTGGTACGGGGATACTATATAATATTGAGATTACTGGTATTAATACATATACTGTAGTTCTGGTTGGTACGGGGATACTATTAATATTGAGAAAGAATCACTGGTATTAATACATATACTGGAGTTCTGGTTGGTACGGGGGGATACTTATATATATTGAGAATACTGGTTTAATACATATACTGTAGTTCTGGTTGGTACTGGGATATATATAATATAAGAATTACTGGTATAAACATTATACTGTAGTTCTGGTTGGTACAGCGACTATATAATATTGAGAATTACTGGTATTAATAAATACTGATATTGGTTGGTACAGGGATTATATATATATTAGAATACTGGATACACATATACTGTAGTTCTGGTTGTCCAGGGATATTATAATATGAGAATTACTTTATTAATTACATATACTGTAGTTATGGTTGAGGGTACTTTCCCATTTGCCGTTGTAGTTCAGGAAGGATCCCCCCCCCTTGATGGAATATGGTTTATCAACTCATTACTATGTTACTATCCACAATTTGTTCTGCCTAGAGTGATCAGTCATTGAGACGTATAGATTTCTATTTACAGTAGAGATAGATACTACACATTGTCAGGTTTTCAATTGATAGTGTTCTTCCTCACTCTACCTATTTAGATAGGAAAGTTCACTGAAAAAATAAGACTCCATATCTTTGTATAAAATTGTAATTGTAATGGAGACGGAGCACTTCTGCCCTAAGCCACAAATATCAGTACTGTGATTCTGTATCCAACGTGCATCATCGTGTATTAACTACCCAATAATTATTATTCAGTGGTGACCAAACTGACCCAACTAATAATGTGTGTACTGAACTACCCAAACATAAACGTGTGAAAAAAACATACATTCTCGTGTGTGTACTATCAATCAACTTTAAGTGACCACTACCCAACACATTAATCTGTGAGTACTACTACCAATCAACTATTTAATGTGTACCAAAACTACCCAATAGAAGGGACCTTCTCCCCACATGTTATCTGTGGTTACCAAAACTACCAATAATAAACTATTTAATGTGTTACCAACTACCCAATCATGTTAATTGGTTGTGTATGACCTCCCAAACCATGTTATTCTGGTGTGTACCACACTACCCATCAAATATTTAATGGTCTACATCAATACCCAATCAGGTTAAGTGTGGTGTGACCTACTTCCAACCATGTTATTTTGTGTGTACCAAAAACTACCAACAACGTATTTAATGCTGGTACCAATTACCCAAGTATGTTAATTCGGTGTGTACTGTACTTCCCAACCAGGTATTTCTGGTGTACCAAATAACAAACCCCCTGATCTGTGTGTACCACCACCAAACACATTAGTTGGTGGGTACCAAAATACCCATCATGTTCATAGTGTGTGTTCAAAATACCCCTACATGTTATTCTGTGTATCCAAACAAAGGGCAGCACATCTGTAGACCAGCTGTACAATGGGGCATTAAACAAGACTACTAAACAATGTTTTTTGTTTTTTTGCAATATGGTGCTGTTCTTTAGGAGTAATAACTTCCTTCTACTGTGTCATAAATTTATTTATCAAACATAGCACTCAAAGCCCGAGTTATAAGCCACCTGAGATTGCTGACCAGATATTGTTAGGTATTCGGACTAGATATGTAACATTAAATAACCATACACCGGATAGGGAGGGTTGTTCGTTAACCTGATGTAAGTATGTGGAAATTGCTTGAATTAATTGAGACCCTTTTTTTCGGTTTCTTGGTCTCTGTTGGTCGTAGATTTGTCTAATGAGCCGGACTCTAGTGGAATAAAACTAATGTGAAGTTATGTGCCTGTGCTAAGTACGGATAAAGTAACCCAGTAAAATAAACAATGCTCCGGTACTAGAATGAACAGAAACATTTCAGCTTTACCAACCTGTCCCTTCTCCCAAGGCACCGATAAGAACCCCCTCCTTGAAACTAATGCGAAAATAGATTACGGCTATTGGATTTCAGCATCTAATTCTGTTGTTTAATAATAACAAAATGCAAACAGAATTCTCTGCTTTAGTTTCCATAAACTCTTCCCCTTACAGTGTAAGGGGAACATTATCCCTTATATATTACACTGTAAGGGGAACATTATCCTTATATATTACACTGTAAGGGGAACATTGTCCCTTATATATTAAACTGTAAGAGGACATTATCCCTTATATATTACACTGTAAGGGGAACATTATCCCCTATATATTTCTGTGTAAGGGGAACATTATCCCTTATATATTACACGGTAAGGGGAACATTATCCCTTATATTGCTGTGTAAGGGAAACATCCCTTATATATTACTTTATAAGGGGAACATTATCCCTTATATATTACATTGTAAGGGGAACATTATCCCTTAAATATTACACTGTAAGGGGACATAATCCCTTTTATATTACACTGTAAGGGGAACATTATCCCTTATATGTTACACTGTAAGGGGAACATTATCCCTTATATATTACACTGTATGGAGCATTATCCCTTATATATAACACTGTAAGGGGAACATTATCCCCTATATATTGCTGTGTAAGGGGAACATTATCCCTTATATATTACACAGTAAGGGGAACATTATCCCTTATATATGCTGTGTAAGGGAAACATTTTCCCTTATATATACATTGTAAGGGGAACATGATCCCTTATATATTACACTGTAAGGGGAACATTATCCCTTTTATATTACACTGTAAGGGGACATTATCCTTATATATTAAACGTAAGGGAACATCCCTATCATTATTTACACGTAAGGGGAACATTATCCCTTATATATTGCTGTGTAAGGGAAAATTATCCCTTATATATTACACTGTAAGGGGAACATATCCTTATATATACACTGTAAGGGGAACATTATCCCTTTATATTACACTGTAAGGGGACATTATCCCTTATATATTAAACTGTAAGGGGACATTATCCCTTATATATTGCACTGTAAGGGGAACATTATCCTTATATATTACACGGTAAGGGGACATTATCCTTATATATTACACTGTAAGGGGAACTTATCCCTTATATATTACACTGTAAGGGGAACATTTCCCTATATATTACACTGTAAGGGGACATTTCCCTTATATATACACTGTAAGGGAACATTATCCCTATATATTTACCTGTAAGGGAACATATCTTATATATTCACTGTAAGGGGAACATTATCCTTTATATTACACTGTAAGGGGCACTTATCCCTTATATATTAAACTGTAAGGGGAACATTATCCCTTATATATGCACTGTAAGGGGAACATTATCCCTTATAATTTACACGGTAAGGGGAACATTATCCTTTATATATTACACTGTAAGTGGAACATTATCCCTTATATATTACACTGTAAGGGGACATTATCCCTATATATTACACTGGAAGGGGAACATTATCCCTTTATATTACACTGTAAGGGGAACATTATCCCTTATATTACACTGTAAGGGGCGCGTTATCCCTTATATATAACTGTAAGGGGAACATTATCCTTATATAACACTGTAAGGGGAACATTATCCCTTATATATTACACTCTAAGGGGAACATTATCCCTTATATATTACACTGTAAGGGGAACATTATCTCTATATATTACACTGTAAGGGGAACATATCCCTATATATACACTGTAAGGGGAACATTATCCTTATATATTACACTGTAAGGGGCACATATCCCTTATATATTAATGTAAGGGGAACATTATCCCTTATATATACACTGTAAGGGGAACATTATCCTTATATATTATACTGTAAGGGGGCTTAACCTTATATATTCACTGTAAGGGGAACATTATCCTTATATATACACTGTAAGGGGAACATTATCCCTTATATATTAACTGTAAGGGGAACATTATCCCTTATATATTACACTGTAAGGGGACAATATCTCTATATATTACCTGTAAGGGGAACATTATCCCTTAAATTACACTGTAAGGGGAACAATATCTTATATATTACACTGTAAGGGGAACATATCCCTTATATATTACACTTAAGGGGAACATTATCCCTATATATTATACTGTAAGGGGAACATATCCCTTATATATTACACTGTAAGGGGAACATTATCCTTATATATTACACTGTAAGGGGAACATTATCCCTTATATATACACTGTAAGGGAACATTATCCCTTATATATTACACTGTAAGGGGAACATTATCCCTTATATATTACACTGTAAGGGAACATTATCCTTATATATTACACTGTAAGGGGAACATTATCCTTATATATTACACTGTAAGGGAACATATCCCTATATATTACACTGTAAGGGGAACATTATCCCTTATATATTGCACTGTAAGGGGAACATTATCCTTATATATAACACTGTAAGGGAACATTATCCTTTATATATTACACTGTAAGGGAACATTATCCCTTATATATTACACTGTAAGGGAACATTATCCTTATAATTACACTGTAAGGGGAAATATCCCTTATATATACACTGTAAGGGGAACATTATCCCTTATATATTACACTGTAAGGGGACGCTTATCCCTTATATATTATAACTGTAAGGGGAACATTATCCTTATATATTACACTGTAAGGGGACATTATCCCTTACTTTTACACTGTAGGGACATTATCCCTTATATATTACATTGTAAGGGAACATATCCCTATATTACACGTTAGGGGAACATTATCCCTTTTATATTACACTGTAAGGGGACATTATCCCTTATATATTAAACTGTAAGGGGAACTTATCCCTTATATATTACACGTAAGGGGAACTTATCCTTTATAATTACAATGTAAGGGGAACATTATCCCTTATATATTACACTGTAAGGGGAACATTATCCCTTATATATTACACTGTAAGGGGAACATATCCCTATATTACACGTAAGGGGAACATTATCCCTTATATATTACACTGTAAGGGGCCTTATCCTATATATTATACGTAAGGGAACATTATCCTTATATATACACTGTAAGGGAACATTATCCCTTATATATTACACTAAGGGGAACATTATCCCTTAATTTTACACTGTAAGGGAACAATATCTCTATATATTACACTGTAAGGGGAACATTATCCCTATATTAAACTGTAAGGGGAACATTATCCCTATATATTACACTGTAAGGGGCACTATCCCTTATATATTATATGTAAGGGGAACATTATCCCTTAATATTACACTGTAGGGGAACATTCCCTTATATATTATACGTAAGGGGGCTTATACCCTTATATATTTCACTGTAAGGGGAACATTATCCTTATATATTACACTGTAAGGGGACATTATCCCTTATATATACACTTAAGGGGAACATATCCCTTATATATTACACTGTAAGGGGAACAATCACTCTATATATTACACTGTAAGGGGAACATTATCCCTTATATATTACACTGTAAGGGGAAACAATACTCTATATATTACACTGTAAGGGGAACAATATCCCTTTATATTAAACTTAAGGGGAACATTATCCCTATATATTAACTGTAAGGGGAACATATCCCTTATATATTACACTGTAAGGGGAACATTATCCCTATATATTACACTGTAAGGGGAACATTATCCCTATATATTACAACTGTAAGAGAACTTATCCCTATATATTATACTGTAAGGGGAAACTTATCCCTTATATATTACACTGTAAGGGGAACATTATCCTATATATTACACTGTAAGGGAACATTATCCCTTATATATTACACTGTAAGGGAACATTATCCCTTATATATATACTGTAAGGGGAACATTATCCCTTATATATTACACTGTAAGGGGACATTATCCTTATATATACACTGTAAGGGGAACATTATCCCTTATATATTACACTGTAAGGGAACATTATCCCTTATTATATACTGTAAGGGGAACATTATCCCTTATATATTACACGTGAAGGGGAACATTATCCTTATATATACACTGTAAGGGGAACATATCCCTTATATATTTACACTGTAAGGGAACATATCCCTTTATTTATACTGTAAGGGGAACATTTCCTTAATATTACACTGTAAGGGGACATTATCCCTACGTATTACACTGAAGAGGGCATTATCCCTTATATATTAATTGTAAGGGGAAATATCCCTATATATTACACTGTAAGGGGAACATTATCCTTTTTATTACTGTAAGGGGGACATTATCCCTTAATATATTACACTGTAAGGGGGGAACATTATCCCTTATATATTACACGGAAGGGGAACATTCTCCTTTATATATACACTGTAAGGGGAACATTATCCTTATATATACACTGTAAGGGAACATATCCCTTTTAATATTACCTGTAAGGGGAACATTATCCCTTACTATTACACAGGAAGGGGAACATTATCCTTATATATTAACTGTAAGGGGGACATTATCCCTTATATATACACTGTAAGGGGAACATTATCCCTATTTTGCTGTAAGGGGACATATCCCTTTAATTAACGTAAGAGGAACACATATCCCTATATATTTCTGTGAAGGGGAACATTATCCTTTTTTCAGAAGAAACATTAACAAACTAATCATTAACGAAGGGGCATTACAACAAATACAACTTAAGTAAGGGACACTAAACACATTTTCATAATAAAAGGAAGATGGACAACAGAATCCCTTATAATTACACGTAAGGGGAACATTATCCTTTATATTACACTGTAGGGGCATTATCCCTTACAATATTACACTGTAAGGGGAACATTATCCCCTATATATTTTGTAAGGGGAACATTATCCCTTATATATTACACGTAAGGGGAACATTATCCCTTATAGATACACTGTAAGGGGAACATTATCCCTAAATATTACACAGTAAGGGGAACATTATCCATTATATATTATACTGTAAGGGGAACATTATCCCTTATTATTACACTGCAAGAGGAAAATTATCCCTTATATATTACACTGTAAGGGGAACATTATCCCTTATATATTACACTGTAAGGGGAACATTATCCCCATATATTGCTGTGTAAGGGGAACATTATCTCTTATATTACACGGTAAGGGGAACATTATCCCTGTATATTTTACTGTAAGGGGAACATTATCCCCTTATAATTGCTGTGTAAGGGGAACATTATCCCTATATATTACACAGTAAGGGGAACATTATCCCTTATAATTACACTGTAAGGGGACATTATCCCTTACGTATACACTGTAAGAGGCACATTATCCCTTATATATTACACGGTAAGGGGAACATATCCCTTATTATAATTACACTGTAAGGGGACACAATATCCCTTATATATTACACTGTAAGGGGAACATTATCCCTATATATACACGTAAGGGGAACATAATCCCTTATATATTACATGTAAGGGGAACATTATCCCTATATATATTACACGGTAAGGGGAAACATATCCCTTATATATTACACTGTAAGGGGAACATTATCCCTTATATATTACACTGTAAGGGGACTTATCCCTGTATATTTACTGTAAGGGGAACATTATCCCTTATATATACACTGTAAGGGGAAATTATCCCTTATATTAACGTAAGGGAATATCCCATATATTACATGTAAGGGGAACATTATCCCTTATATTTACACTGTAAGGGGAACATTATCCCTTATATATTACACTGTATGGGGCATTATCCCTTACATATTACACTGTAAGGGGAACATTATCCCCTATATATTGCTGTGTAAGGGGAACATTATCCCTTAAATATTACACAGTAAGGGGAACATTATCCATTATATATTATACTGTAAGGGGAACATTATCCCTTATATATTACACTGCAAGAGGAAAATTATCCCTTATATATTACACTGTAAGGGGACATTATCCCTTATATATTACACTGTAAGGGGAACATTATCCCCTATATATTGCTGTGTAAGGGGAACATTATCTCTTATATATTACACGGTAAGGGGAACATTATCCCTTGTATATTTTACTGTAAGGGGAACATTATCCCCTATATATTGCTGTGTAAGGGGAACATTATCCCTTATATATTACACAGTAAGGGGAACATTATCCCTTATATATTACACTGTAAGGGGACATTATCCCTTACGTATTACACTGTAAGAGGCACATTATCCCTTATATATTACACGGTAAGGGAACATAATCCCTTATATATTACACTGTAAGGGGAACATTATCCCTTATATATTACACGGTAAGGGGAACATAATCCCTTATATATTACACTGTAAGGGGAACATTATCCCTTATATATTACACGGTAAGGGGAACATAATCCCTTATATATTACAGTGTAAGGGGAACATTATCCCTTATATATTACACTGTAAGGGGAACATTATCCCTTATATATTACACTGTAAGGGGAACATTATCCCTTATATATTACACTGTAAGGGGACATTATCCCTTACGTATTACACTGTAAGAGGCACATTATCCCTTATATATTACACGGTAAGGGAACATAATCCCTTATATATTACACTGTAAGGGGAACATTATCCCTTATATATTACACGGTAAGGGGAACATAATCCCTTATATATTACACTGTAAGGGGAACATTATCCCTTATATATTACACTGTAAGGGGACATTATCCCTTGTATATTTTACTGTAAGGGGAACATTATCCCTTATATATTACACTGTAAGGGGACATTATCCCTTATATATTGCACTGTAAGGAGAACATTATCCCTTATATATTACACCGTAAGGGGAACATTATCCCTTATATATTACACTGTAAGGGGAACATTATCCCTTATATATTACACTGTAAGGGGACATTATCCCTTGTATATTTTACTGTAAGGGGAACATTATCCCCTATATATTGCTGTGTAAGGGGCATGTTTTGCTTACCTACTATACTTTAAAGGCACATTTCCTCTATATGTTACCTAGTAAGTGGTATGTAGTCCGCTATATGTTAACAGTAATGGGATGCCTTATGCTCTGTATGTTACCCAGTATTGGATTGCATTACACAGTGATGTGTAAGTATATGTATAGTAACCTGCTAGGTTTGTTGTGTGATACATTTGATAATCTGTTGGTACCAAAGGATCAGAACATCAGTTCTATTTTATTTAATTGCAGAGACTCCCCTCGTGTGATTTAGAAATCAAATAGGAACTATAAATATCCAGTAGGTGGCGTATTGGGATCACTTTGGCTGAGGCAGGGAGATACCGAGAAACTTCCAATATATTTAACCTTGAAACCAGTAAATCCCAGAATGTGATTCATCTTTATGGCTATTCCAATTCCAAAATAATCTTCAGGTTCTGACTCACAGGTGAGATAAAACAGGTCAAATGTAGAGAATTCCATTCAAGGAAAGGTGTCAATTTAGTGCTGCAGTGTTTCTCCATAACAAATACAGTAAATCTTTATAGAAGAAGTTTTGGGATACTGGTTTCTTATTCTTATATTTCCCATTGACACCTGTTAGTCCTCATGTGTTTTACTGCTGTTGGTTATGTCCAGATTTTCCTAGGAATCTCTCCCATGAAATCCCAAAGGTGAGGAAAGTCCCTGGTGCTGCGTTAAGCATTACCTTTCTTCTGTTAAAAGGCGACTCTGTGTTAGAGGGTTTGGGAGACTCTGCCCCACTGTCTGTTTACAGATCTCTGTAATACAGGAAACCTTTAGCGTAGAGAAGGTGTGCTTGGCCCTCATTTATTTCTTCTTCTGTTGGTTTGGACTTGCAAATAATAGTCAAAGAGTTGTACAGTATGTAGTAAGGCATGTCGCCAGCCAAGGGCAAGGGTTGTATGGAATGTCACTGGGCAAGGGCAAGGGTTGTATGGCATGTTGCTGGCCAAAGGGCGAGAGTTGAGTTGCACGGCATGTTGCTGGCCAAAGGGCAAGGGTTGTAAGGAATGTCACCGGGCAAGGGTTGTAGGGCATGTCGCTGGCCAAAGGGCAAGAGTTGTACAGCATGTCGCCGGCCAAAGGGCAAGAGTTGTACGGCATGTCGCTGGCCAAATGGCAAGAGTTGTACGGCATGTCGCCGGCTAAATGGCAAGAGTTGTATGGCATGTTGCTAACCAAGGGCAAGAGTTGCACAGCATGTCGCCGGCCAAAGGGCAAGAGTTACACGGCATGTCGCCGGCCAAATGGCAAGAGTTGTACGGCATGTCGCCGGCTAAATGGCAAGAGTTGTGCGGCATGTCGCTAACCAAGGGCAAGAGTTGCACAGCATGTTGCCGGCCAAAGGGTAAGAGTTGTACGGCATGTCGCTGGCCAAAGGACGAGAGTTGCACGGCATGTTGCTGGCCAAAGGGGAAGGGTTGTACGGAATGTCACCGGGCAAGGGTTGTAGGGCATGTCGCTGGCCAAAGGGCAAGAGTTGTACGGCATGTCGCCGGCCAAAGGGCAAGAGTTACACGGCATGTCGCCGGCCAAATGGCAAGAGTTGTAAGGCATGTCGCCGGCTAAATGGCAAGAGTTGTAAGGCATGTCGCTAGCCAAGGGCAAGAGTTGCACGGCATGTCGCCAGCCAAGAGCAAGAGTTGTATGGCATGTCGCCAGCCAAGGGCAAGAGTTGTATGGCATGTCACCAGCCAAGGGCAAGAGTTGCACGGCATGTTGCCGGCCAAAGGGCAAGAGTTGTATGGCATGTCGCCAGCCAAGGGCAAGGGTTGTATGGCATGTCGCCGGCCAAAAGGTAAGAAATGTACGGCATGCCGCCAGCCAAAGGGTAAGAGTTTGTCGCCAGCCAAAGTCAGTGGGTTGAGACAAAACTCTATATTTGAGCTCTAGGAGCAGAAGGACTTTTTATTTGACATTAATGATCCCTAAATAATTATTCTGTGTTGAGTTGCCATTTTAGGTTTGTCTTTTGTGAGGTCCTTCTGGTGTCCACTAGATGGTGCCAAAGGAAAATCTAACAAACCAAATTTTGATTCTTTTAATACAGTAACCCTTGAAAATGACAAAATCTTTTATTGTCACACTGTCACTTTAATATCTTTGTAGTTGTGGATATATCTGTACACGAAACGTGGGATATGTGTACACGTAATGTGGAATATCTGTACACATAATGTGGGATATCTTTACACGTAATGTGGGATATCTCTACACGTAATGTGGGATATCTTTACACGTAATGTGGGATATCTTTACACGTAATGTGGGATATCTTTACACGTAATGTGGGATATCTTTACACGTAATGTGGGATATCTGTACACGTAATGTGGGATATCTGTACATGTAATGTGGGATATGTGTACATGTAATGTGGAATATCTGTACATGTAATGTGGGATATCTGTACATGTAATGTGGGATATCTGTACACATAATGTGGGATATCTGTACACGTAATGTGGGATATCTGTACATGTAATGTGGGATATGTGTACATGTAATGTGGGATATCTGTACTTGCAACGTGTGATATCTGTACATGTAATGTGGGATATCTACATGTAATGTGGGATATCTGTACATGTAATGTGGGATATCTGTACACGTAATGTGGGATATGTGTACGTGTAACATAGGATATCTGTATTGGTGACGTGGGATATCTGTACGGGTAACGTGAGATATCTGTACGGGTAATGTGGGATATCTGTATGGGTAACGTGGGATATATGTACATATAACGTGGGATATCTACATGCAATGGGGGATATCTGTACATGCAACATGGGATATCTGTACATGTAATGTGGGATATCTGTACGGGTATCATGGGATATTTGTACATGGAACGTGGAATATATGTACATGTAACGTAGGATATCTGTACGTGTCATGTGGGATATCTGTACGGGTAATGTGGGATATCTGTACATGTAACGTGAGAAATCTGTACATGAAACGTGGTATGATGTAATAGGTTTAGCAGAAACATGGTTGAACAATTCTCACAACTGGGCTGTAATTAAAAGGATACTCCTTTTTTTATACAGGATAGAGAAAATAGGAAAGAGAAAGGGGTATGCATTTATGTTGAAGAGTTGAAGCAAAATTTAAAAGAAGAGAACTGGTGATATGGATGTTAAAGTGGAGGCAATACGGGTGGAATTGGGCAATAGGAAGGGGAGTAATGTCATTGGTGGTGTCTGCTACAAGCCGCAAAATGCTAGCAGGGAGGAAGTGAGTAAGCTTCATATGCAGATGGTAAGGGCTGCAAGTTTGGGGAGTATTCTGATTATGGGGGACTTAAATTACCCTGACATAGATTGGTGTAATGGAACTACCAACACAGAAAATGGTGATGAGTTCCTGAACTTGCTGATAATGTTCTCTCACAGATGGTTGAAGTTCCTACTAGAAAAGGAGCTCTGTTGGATCTGGTAATATCTAACATTGTGGTGTGTATTATAGATATAAAGATAACAGGAGGCTTAGGGAATAGTAACCATGGAATAGTTTAGTGTATGTTATCAAAAGGAAAAGTGCGCTGGGTTACAGAGACTTTTAATTTCAGGATAGCAAATTTTCCCAGGCTAAAAATAGCCTGGCATTTAAAACCTTTTAAGTCAGAGGCAACAGAAAGGGCCTTTAGGAATTATTAAAACTGTAACAAGGATTGTAAGAAAGCAGTTAAGCTAGGTAAAATTAATAATGAAGTTAGGATAGCTGAACAAAGCATCACTAACGCTAAACAATTTAAGTATATTAATAGTAAGAAGATGAATACTGAAAATGTGGCACCATTAATTAATGGGGATAAGTTAGTTATGGAGGATGGCGATAAAGTAAATGTCTTGAACATTTTTTCCCCCTCTGTATACACTATAGAAAATTCACGTACAGCTATCATATAGTATAATGGCAATAATGGTGTAAAAGATGTAGGCGCACTTTCGTGAACAGAGGGTACGGTGCAGAAACGACTAAATAAGGTTATCGTAATATTAAAAAATCCCCTGGACCGGATAAAATACATCCTAAGTTCAGTTTTATCCGTTTCTTATTTTTGCAGATTCCCTCATGTCGGAAAGTGTGCCTCTGGATTGGAAAAAGGCTGATGTTATTCCAATGTTCAAAAAGGGTAGTCGTTCACAGCTGGGTAATTACAGGCCTGTAAGTTTAACTTCAGTGTTGGGGAAGATACTGGAAAGTTTGTACGGAAACATATTCTATGTATGTTTCAAGGACTGACCTTGTAGGAAATAATCAACATGGATTTAGGAGGAATAGATCTTGTCAAACTAACTTGCTTGGCTTTTATGAGCAAATACACCAGCGAATCCACATAGGGGAAAAACCCTTTTCATGTATAGAATGTGGGAAAGAATTCTCTCACAAGAGCACCCTTCAACAACACCAGCAAATCCACATAGGTTGAGTAGTTGAGTAGGAAGTCTTTTGATACAGTCCCCCATAGGCGACTAATGTATAAGGCTGGGTACACATGGAGGGACTATTTGCGAACGATCGACTGTGCGGTCCCATAGGGAACCGCACGATCGATCGGGTTTTTCCGACACGTCCGATCGTCCAATCCGAAAATATCTTCTGGTGTGCACCCAGCTTTAGGTCTATTTAGGGTCTGGGGTCTAGTTAAGGTCTATTGGTCTGGGGAGGCACATTAGTACATGGATAGAAAGTTGGTTGATGGATCAGATGCAGAGAGTAGTTGTTAATGGGGCTTCATCATTATAGACTAAGTGGTGTGTTGGGGCCGCTTCTATTTAACCTGTTTATTAATGATTTGGAAGTGGGTATTGTCAGCAAGGTTTCTGTGTTTGCTGACGACACAAAACTTTGTCAACCATTTAAAACTTCAGAGGATGTGCAATCGTTGCAAGGGGATCTAGATAGATTATCACATTGGGCTGCTAAGTGGCAGATGAGATTCAATGTTGATAAATGTAAGGTGATGCATTTTGAAATTAAAAATCTTTGTGCTGCTTATACTATAAATGGCTCTGTGTTAAGTGAATCCCTGTTGGAAAGGGATCTTGGAGTTTTGGTGGATAACAAACTTAAAGGAAGCAAGCAGTGCCAGGCAGAAACAGCCAGAGCCAGCACGGTATTGTCTTGTATAAAGAGAGGTATGGATTCAAGGAAGGAAAATGTTATTCTCCCTCTTTACAAAGCATTGGTAAGGCTTCATTCGGAATATGCGGTGCAGCTTTGGAATCCTGTGTACCAAAAGGACATCTTTGAAATTGAGAGGGTTCAGAGAAGGGCAACTAAATTAATAAGGGGATTGGGGGAGCTCGAATATGAAGAGAGACAGGATAAGTTACAATTATGTATGCTAGAGAAAAGGCGCTTGCGTGGGGATATGATTACTTTGTATAAATACATTAACGGGCCATACAATAAACTATCTGGGGCATTGTTCACCAATAGAACATGTCAGAGGACACAAGGACATCCCTTAAGACTTGAAGAAAAAAGGTTTAGGCTTCAAGTTCGGAAAGGGTTTGTCACTGTGAGAACGGTAAAGCTATGGAACTGTCTTCCAGTGGACGTTGTTATGGCGGAAAGGGTTTGTCACTGTGAGAACGGTAAAGCTATGGAACTGTCTTCCAGTGACGTTGTGATGGCAGTTCATTGGTCAGTTTAATAAAAAGCTGATGAGTTTCTACAAACAAGGAATGTTACGTTACTGGTATTGATACATAAGTAGAGTTGGGAAAGGGTTTGTCACTGTGAGAACGGTAAAGCTATGGAACTGTCTTCCAGTGGAGTTGTTATGGCAGGTTCATTGGTCAGTTTAATAAAAAGCTGGATGAGTTTCTAAACAAGAATGTTACAGTTACTGGTATTGATACATAAAGTAGAGTTGGGAAAGGGTTGTCACTGTGAGAACGGTAAAGCTATGGAACTGTCTTCCAGTGGACGTTGTTATGGCAGGTTCATTGGTCAGTTTAATAAAAACTGGATGAGTTTCTACAACAAGGAATGTTACAAGTTACTGGATTGATCATAAAGTGAGTTGCACCACTCTCTGTTTGCGATCCAATAACCAGTTCTCTATCCATGAACAAATGTTTTCTTCAAGGCCAACAGTCCTCAGTTTATACATTAGTCTCCTATGTGGCACAGTATCAAAAGCTTTAGAAAAAAAGCAAGTAAATGTGTCTGTCCCGATCTGTTAGAAAGTATTTTATTTGCTTTAGCAGGTTCTGCCTGGTGGACACTGCTTAGAGTTATAAATTCTATTGTCCACACTAACCCCCAAGCCGTTCTCTATCCTCCTGACACTATAACGTTATAAGATATAACGAGTCATTAAATCCATAGCGGCTCTGGGTAAATCTCCCTGCTAATCAGGGGAATTCATACAATTGGAAATGAGACTGGAAACAAGAAGAGAAAGAAGAAAAGATCCAGGATTTCCCCCATTCCGCCTTCCTCATCCCCAAAACAGCCCTGATCTGAGGACTAAGAATAATAAACATAAAATTACTCACCTTTCCGGTTGATTTTGTTCCTTTCCAGATGCAAAAATAACAGACGGTCCAAGCACCGAGCAAGCAGAGAGCTAATTCCCAGCGCAGTTCTCCGATATGTTCAATCCCGTCTGAAATGGCCAAGACTCTGCGTCTGTGAAAGATGGAATAATGGAAAGAAATCAGGAGAAATTCACCTATTTCACCCTAAATATCTCAATAGAAAGCGACAGGTTAAAACGAATTATGGCCACTGAGAAGTCACCAGTTTATGTTTGAAGGTTGGGCGTTCGCTTTAATGAAAGCAAAATTCCTCTGCAAACAAGGAATGTTACAAGTTACTGGTATTGATACATAAAGTAGAGTTGGGAAAGGGTTTGTCACTGTGAGAACGGTAAAGCTATGGAACTGTCTTCCAGTGGACGTTGTGATGGCAGGTTCATTGGTCAGTTTAATAAAAAGCTGGATGAGTTTCTACAAACAAGGAATGTTACAAGTTACTGGTATTGATACATAAAGTAGAGTTGATCTACTGTTGCCAATTGGAGTCAGGAAGGATTTTTTTTTCTAGTGTTTTTTTTTGCCTTCCTCCTGGATCAAGAGTTAGACAGGAAATGTGAGTATTGCTGAGTAGGTTGGACTGGATGGACCTATGTCCTTATTCAACCTCAAATACTATACTATACTATACAATATTTTACTATACTATACTGTACTATGCTATATTATACTATACTGTATTATATTATACTGTACTATATTATACTATACCATTGTATTATACTATACTGTACTATATTATGCTATACTATTATATTATACTATACTGTACTATACTGTACTGCTAACTGGAAGAACCATGAGACAAAAAGGGAGGTAAAATAACATCAGCACTAGGTTAGACTAGCTAAAATATATGATTTGCTCTGGTGATTATTTGCCTCATTTAGTGCACATTTCCTGACTCTTCTGTGTAGAGCTGTCAGTCATGGCCATTACAGATAACGTCTCACCCAATGATTGCAGGGTCTACTTAGGGATTTCTTTTCTGAGCACGTGCGGAGCTCTTAGAGTGCCACACAGCTTCAGAGGAGGAGAAAGTGGATGCAAGTACAGGAGCTAAAAACTGTTGCTAGCTACACTTAAAGGATGTGTGAGTATTATGGTCTTGTGGTCTTAGTTATGGGAAAAGTCAGGTTAGGGGGTGGGCGGTGCCCTTTAATGTTGAATAAACTCCGGAGTTTAGAGATTTGTTGATTCCAATTCCTATTGGTGTTTTCAGGTATTTGCTGATGTGCAGATTGGCTAAAACCAGAGCACATCTCTGTGTTACATTGATACCGCGAAATGTTAACATTGTTTAACCTTAAACCTTTTCATTTTATTTCCAGGCTTGTGGAACCTCGTCTCCCTTTTTTCCAATTTATGCCTTTTTGTTTTGATGCCATTTGCATTTTTCTTCCTCGAATCGGAGGGATTTGCTGGACTTAAAAAGGTAAATATTTCCCTTCTACATATTAATAACGCCTCCGTCTTGCCAATAACGTGCAGATCAAAGCATTTAATCACCACTTTCCCTTTAGATTTCATTTCCCCCCCACTATTTTGGGTGAATGGGACAGGATGAGAGTCTGTAAGTTGCCTGAAGGAAATGAATTGTGTCACTGTAACATGTTTAATCACAATAAGATGGAAGGACGTCTGTAAACCGATACACCTGATGTATTCTTCTCTATGAGAGATCGGTGCTGGTTTAATGTTCTTATGTGCAAGATAAGAACATTGGGGGAGAAGATGGCTAGGGGGGTTGGAGGAGATTTTAAACTAGGTATGGGGGGAGGGTATGTTGAACTACACAGGGATAGATTGAGAGGTTAGGGATCAGGGGGCTATAGACACAATGGAGGGAGGAGACGGGGGAGAGGACAGCATAGAGAATAAGTAGGCATGTACGACCAAGTATGGAAGTAAATCAATTGATAATCTAAAATGTATGTTTACAAATTCAAGAAGTCTGGCTGGAAAAACCGGGGAACTAGAGCTAATAGCTTTAAAGGAAAGGTATGATGTGATTGGTATAGCAGAAACATGGCTAAATGATTCACACGACTGGACAGTAAATATTGAAGGATACTCCTTATTTAGACATGACAAAGTTAATAAGAAAGGAGGGGGAGTATGTATGTATGTTAAACAGGAATTGAAGCCAAATCTAAGAGATGGAGTAGATGGGGGTATAAACGATATGGCAGAAACAATATGGGTAGAGCTGTGTACAGCAAGAAGGTAGGTAAATTAATTGTTGGGTTATGTTATAAGCCGCCAAATGCCAGGGAGGAGGTAGAAAGGAATCTCCATGTGCAGTTGGCGAAGGCTACTGGTATGGGGCATGTTTTGGTTATGGGGGCATTTTAACTACCCTGACATAGATTGGAGTAAAAATGAGCCGCTGGATTGGAAAAAAGCCAATCTAATTCCAATGTTCAAAAGGTATAAAGTTCTTAAATTTCCTATATGAGCATTTTCTTTCACAGATGGTAGAAGTTCCTACTAGACAGAATGCGTTGTTGGATCTAATGATATCTAATAACCCTGAGCTCATTTTGGAAATGAAGGTAATGGGAAACTTAGGGAATAGTGACCATGATATACCGTAGTGTAATTTAATATAGGGAATAGTGACCATGATATAGTGTCATTTAATATAGGGAATAGTGACCATGATATAGTGTCATTTAATATAGGTTGCAAAGACCTAAAGTGGACTGGGTTAACAAAAGTTTTAACTTTAGGAAAGCTAATTTTATGCTGTTAAAGGAATCACTCCTGCTCATAGACTGGGGGAAATTGTTTCTAGGTAAAGATACAGAGCAGATGTGGACCACTTTTAAAGGGATATTAAACTATTACATTTCTAAATAGGTACCTTTAGTGAACAAGTGTAAAAAAAATTAGGTCCACTCCTGCATGGCTTAATGCTCAGGTAAAAAGGGAAATGGAAAAAAAGAAAAAGGCTTTTAAAATTTTGAAAACAGAGGGAACAGAACAGGTATACAGGGAGTACAAAAGCTGTAATAAAGGGTGCAAGAAAGCAATTAAACTAGCTAAAATAGAAAATGAAATACGGATTGCCGAACAAAGCAAGTCCAACCCCAAAATGTTTTTTAAGTATATAAATGGTAAAAAGATGAGGACTGAGAATGTGGGACCATTAAATAATGGAGCTGAGGTGGTTGTAGAGGATGCCGAAAAGGCTAATCTGCTAAACCGTTTTTTACCGGTTTATCGGTTTTCACTATAGAGAATCCTAGTCCTTACAGCAGGGATTGTAATAATATGCAGGGGAGAAATGAAGAGTATTCACATTGGCTTACGGAGGATATGGTACGGAAACAATTAGAAAAAGTAAATATCAATAAAGCCCCAGGACCAGATGGATTGCATCCTCGGATTTTAAAAGAGCTTAGTTCAGTTCTATCTAGACCACTGTTTCTCATCTTTTCAGATTCGCTTTGGTCTGGGGATGTGCCGCTGGATTGGCAAAAAGCCAATGTAATACCCATATTCAAAAAAGGTAGTCATTCCCAGCCTGGTAACTATAGACCTGTAAGCCTAACATCAGTGGTAGGGAAGGTGATGAAAACTTTGTTACGGGATCATATTCTTGACTTTGTCTCCAGAACTGATCTTATTAGTAGTAGTCAGCATGGATTTATGAGATATACTGTAGTTCTGGTTGGTCCAGGGATACTATATAATACTGAGAATTACTGGTATTAATACATATACTGTAGTTCTGGTTGGTACGGGGATACTATATAATATTGAGAATTACTGGTATTAATACATATACTGTAGTTCTGGTTGGTACAGGGATATTATATAATATTAAGAATTACTGGTATTAATACATATACTGTAGTTCTGGTTGGTACAGGCGACTATATAATATTGAGAATTACTGGTATTAATACATATACTGTAGTTCTGGTTGGTACAGGGATACTATATAATATTGAGAATTACTGGTATTAATACATATACTGTAGTTCTGGTTGGTACAGGGATATTATATAATATTGAGAATTACTTTTATTAATACATATACTGTAGTTCTGGTTGAGGGATACTTTCCGATTGCCGTTTGTAGTCAGGAAGGATCCCCCCCCTTGATGGACATATGTCTTTATTCAACCTCAATTACTATGTTACTATCCACATTTGTTCTGCTTTAGAGTTGACAGCTCATTGAGACGTATAGATTTCTATTTACAGTAGATGATAGATATCTACACATTGTAGGTTTCATTGATAGTGTTCTTCCTCACTCTCCTTAAAGGAATAGTTCACTGAAAAATAAGACTCCTATCTTGTTAAAAATTGGAATTGTAATGGAGACCGGAGCACTTTCTGCCCCTAAGCCCAAATATCAATACTTACCGTGATCTGTATCCAACTGCATTCATCTGTGTACTTAACTACCCAATAATATTATTCAGTGTGTACCAAACTACCCAACTACATAACTGTGTGTACTGAACTACCCAACTACATAACTGTGTGTGTACTAAACTACCCAACCACATTTTTCTGTGTGTGTACCTTACTACCAATCATACTATTTAATGTGTACCAAACTACCCAACCACATTACTCTGTGTGTACCTAACTACCCAATCAAACTATTTAATGTGTACCAAACTACCCAATCATGTTAATTGGTGTGTACCTTACCTCCCAACCATGTTATTCTGTGTGTACCAAACTACCCAATCAAACTATTTAATGTGTACCAAACTACCCAATCATGTTAATTGTTGTGTGTACCCTATGTTTCAACCCTCCCACCATGGGTGTTATTCTGTGTGTACCAAACTACCCAATCAAACTATTTAATGTGTACCAATCTACCCAATCATGTTAATCGGTGTGTACTTTACTTCCCAACCATGTTATTCTGTGTGTGCCAAACTACCCAACCACGTTATTCTGTGTGTACCTAACCACCCAACCACATTATTTGGTGTGTACCAAACTACCCATTCATGTTATTTAGTGTGTGTAACTACCCTACCATGTTATTCTGTGTATACCAATAACACAGGGCAGCACATCTGTAGAACCAGCTGTACAATGGGGCATTAACAAGACTACTAAACAATGGTTTTTTTTTTGCACATATGGTGCTGTTCTTTATATTAATAACTTCCTTCTACTGTGTCATAACTTTCTTTTTATAAAATATCCTCCAAGCCCTGTTATAATCCCCCTTTAGATTGCTGACCAGCTATTGTTATGGTATTCGGTACTATTATCCATGTACCATTAAAATAACCATACACGGCTAGGGAGGTTTTTAGTAACCCTGATGTAAGGTATTGTGGAAATTGCTGAATTAATTGAGACCCTTTTTTTCGGTTTTCTTTGTCTCTGTTGGTAGATTTGTCTAATGAGCCGACTCTAGTGGATAAACTAATTGCAAGTTTATTGTGCCTGTGCTAAGTACGTAAAACCCCCAGTAAATTAACAATGCTCCTTACTAGACTCTGACCTGTAAACATTTCATCTTTTACCAACCTGTCCCTTCTCCCAAGGCACCGATAATAACCCCCTTTAACTAATGGAATAGATTACGGCTATTGGATTTCAGCCATAATTCTGTTTATAATAACACAAATCCAACAGAATTCTCTGCTTAGTTTCCCATTAAACTTCTGTGTTAATGGAATTGGACATTTTAAGCCCTG
Organism: Hymenochirus boettgeri; assembly: GCA_019447015.1. Classification (NCBI taxonomy): domain Eukaryota; kingdom Metazoa; phylum Chordata; class Amphibia; order Anura; family Pipidae; genus Hymenochirus; species Hymenochirus boettgeri. The sequence continues at coordinate 1,056,165 of CM033474.1, read as the reverse complement.
AGGGGTTGTCTATGGTCTTTTTAAAGGTCTGACGTGGCTCACGGGGAGTTGGTTTTATAGATACCAGCCACCGCCACCTCTGTATCCCCTTCTGTTTTACTGTAACTGCGCGGACTAGGACAGGACTTGTAAAACCTGGGGTTTATATTACAAATGGTGGTATGGGTCAGGAGTCTTTCAGGAAATATGGAACGGATATGACCTGTGTAGGTATCCGTACTGGGTGAGATATGGCCATTCTAGTAGACAAATTCTAGATTCCCGGTTAAAGGTTCAAATAAAGAAATAAAACCTCTTTAAAGTTAATTGATTTTGCTGGGTTTCTTGCCTTGGTATCGCTACTGGTAAACTAGTCGTTAATGCAACTCATAGGGCTTTGCAACCCGAGTCCTGGGTTCTAATCCACCCTGAGCCACGTGTTCTAGATTATTTCTTATTTCCCTAGGATTGGGAACTCCAGTTCCTCTTACTATCTAGGAGACTCTATCTAAAAGACTAAAGGTTCGTACACACACTCAATTTGCGAGCAAGCCACGACCCCCAACACCGAGCGCTACACACGCCGAACGGGCATTTCGGGTGAGGATCATCCATGTGTATGCCTTCGGTCGGGGGTCATTCATCGATCCGACTTGCGGATTAAAGAACGGCCCCCGACCGAACGCATACACACGGATGATGAAACGGACGTTTACCGTGTGTAGCACACGGTGTTGGGGGTCGGGGCTTGTTGGCAAAATCGGACGTGTGTACGGACCTTTACGAATGGGTTAATTAGATTGTAAGCTCTCCGGGCAGGGCCTGGTGTGAATGAACCATTAATAAATCATTATCATTATGAAAAATATTTACTTTAACACTTACATTAAAGACTAAAATGGTCACATTTGCTTTGTTTTTACATTTTGTGAAAAATTGTATATAGATAAATCACCCCAAACTTAAAAAACTGAAATCTATAAGACTGACCTGAAATGCTGCAGTGTCCTTGTACCCCTCCTTCTGCTTCCTGGATCATGGACATGATGACATCACAGCCAATGACTTACTTGTTCCACTAGCTGCCTCCTCCGAGCATGTGCAAGCACAGAAAGCTTGGAGAGTAGGCTGAACCCTTTTAAGAGTCAGATGGAGGGAGAGAAGAACATTTTACTGCATAACAGGTTAGTCCTACATCTGTTAGCATTTGCCGTTTTGGAGTTTGGGGGGGCCATTTACCTATGTACAATATTACATTTGTGGGGTGGAATCGTCCTTTAAGGCCTCCAGATGTCCCGAGCTCTTTGGAAGCTCCCTGGTGGCAAGTCTTGATGGGTTCTCCTGCACCATTTGGGTAAGGGAGATCTACTTGGACTGTATTTATGCCTTAGGCTTTAGACATGGGTTGATCAGGCTGGGTACACACGGCCGGACTGTTTTAATGCCCATTTTGCGAGCGATAGATCGCGTGGTCCCATAGGGAACCGCACAATCGATCGGAATATTCCGACGCATCCGATCGGGACGGACGAACGATCGATGCCGGTCACGGCTGACACCAGCCGACCGAAAGTGACGTGAATCGGTCGGCTGGTGTGTACCCAGCCTAAAGCAGATACACACAGCCAAATCTGTGCCTGATATTTCCACAGACAGATTCCGCTACCAGTCAATATACCGAGTATATAAAAGACCACAGGATCAACCATGACTGACATTTCCGAGCCTTTTGACCGACTGATTACACATAACAACCAGCTTGGAAATGATATCAACTTCAATATGAGTCAGCAGATTGGGCCAACATATTGTCCTTAGCGTACCAGCACGTAGGGTTAAACCACAGTTTAGTTTCCCTTTCTTCTCCCGGTAAGGTGCTCACATTGTAGACTTTTATATTGTGATCTAATGAAAAGAAAATGAACGCAAGAGACAGCAACATCCTGACCAATTACCCAAAGAGATCCAGACATCCCTCAAAACATATTCCTCGGGATTAAGAGGTTAACTCCTAAAACATCAAACAAATTGGCTGATAATAAAAATGGGAAAAAAAAAAATGGAAGGTAACTTCCTTGTTTAATTAATTAGATGGACCAGGTGGGAAGCGGAGGGTTGGGGGGGTCTCCATAAAGCTCCCGTGACAGAGCGAGAGGAGGGGAGAGAAGAAAGACATTTTTTTTTTAATATGGTTCTATCCTGTGTCACAGTTTGAAATTGACCTGGTTTTTCTCTCCGATGGCAAAACTTACATAAAAATGACCCTTTACTGTATTTTATAGCCAGATGACGGAACAATCGACCGCCTTTAATTTAGATCAGGCCCCTATCTTATAAAAGTCAGAGTAATGGCGAGAAGCATGACCCCGTCTTTGTAACGCCACTTCCATTCAAATCTTTTTATTATTATTTTTTTCCCCCACTGATCTTCCATAAATGGCTGGAAATGACTGATTAAGGAGAAGCGCTGCTTAATGTTACTGACACATGGAGGGGTAGAAGGAAATAGATTAGGAATGGGGCCCCATTGAGAACCTTTGGGTTATTGTTCTTTCGTTGGTTTGATCTCCGAATGGCGTTTGTGTAAATGGGGACGTTGTGAGTCAGTTACCAGGAAAACAGAAATTCAACCGCCAAATGGACTTCACCAATGTACAAATCTTTGCAGCTCTCGATATTTACTAAAGGTTCCAGATTCAGGGCCCCATTTCATTTCCATAGTTGAATTGCATGCCGGGGTTTAGGGTTAAACACATAGGGATTTCTCATTGTGTTTGTATTATAACATTTCTAGAATGATTGAGTGACAGATTATATTCTTATAATAGTCATTCAGCAACGTCCAAGGTCGTGGAACTCATTGGTCATCTTTGGGGCTCTGTACCGAGAGTCGTTATCGGCTATTTGTGTCTTAAAGTTGCGTTAACAGATGTACCAAGGCTTAACGCAGCTATAAGACACAACTAACGGCAACCAAGTTACCAAGACAATAAGGTCTCTTTAAGATTAAAATCTGAGTAAACCCCATTCTCAATGTACGAAGCTGCTATCGCTCCGTGCATCGTCTAAAGGGGGCAATAGTGAGCAATGGCAGCTCTTAGTACATAGCCCTATTTATATCTTTATATACACACAATGTTTCAGCCTGATCAGCCCAAAGTCTGATAAAATAAATTATAGGTATTCCCAGTGTAATCAGGGCCTAACCACCATATTTTGATATTCAAAATCTCTAATACTCACCTTTATTTCTTTGGAAATCTAGGTGTGTGGGGTTCTAAAGCTATATTCCATAAGAGTGCGGAGATGTCCTTTAAAATGGGCTAAAACCTGTTTCCTTTTGTTTCCTTTTTATGTGTCCTGTGTCTGTTCAGTGGCTGTGTACACATACAGATCTGTGTGTCTGTTCAGTGGCTGTGTACACGTACAGATCTGTGTGTCCGTTCAGTGGCTGTGTACACGTACAGATCTGTGTGTCCGTTCAGTGACTGTGTACACGTACAGATCTGTGTGTCTGTTCAGTGACTGTGTACACATACAGATCTGTGTGTCCGTTCAGTGACTGTGTACACGTACAGATCTGTGTGTCTGTTCAGTGACTGTGTACACGTACAGATCTGTGTGTCCGTTCAGTGACTGTGTACACGTACAGATCTGTGTGTCTGTTCAGTGACTGTGTACACGTACAGATCTGTGTGTCCGTTCAGTGACTGTGTACACGTACAGATCTGTGTGTCTGTTCAGTGACTGTGTACACGTACAGATCTGTGTGTCCGTTCAGTGACTGTGTACACGTACAGATCTGTGTGTCCGTTCAGTGGCTGTGTACACGTACAGATCTGTGTGTCCGTTCAGTGGCTGTGTACACGTACAGATCTGTGTGCCCGTTCAGTGACTGTGTACACGTACAGATCTGTGTGTCCGTTCAGTGACTGTGTACACGTACAGATCTGTGTGTCCTTTCAGTGGCTGTGTACACGTACAGATCTGTGTGTCTGTTCAGTGGCTGTGTACACGTACAGATCTGTGTGTCTGTTCAGTGGCTGTGTACACATACAGATCTGTGTGTCCGTTCAGTGGCTGTGTACACATACAGATCTGTGTGTCTGTTCAGTGGCTGTGTACACATACAGATCTGTGTGTCCGTTCAGTGGCTGTGTACACATACAGATCTGTGTGTCCGTTCAGTGGCTGTGTACACATACAGATCAGAGACACTTTGATAATCTTTTCAAATTGTCCATTACACATGTGTTTATCATTCGACTCCCCCAGAGAAAATTTAGAAAGGCTACAGATCAGGTACAGCAGCAAAGGGCTGCTCAGATTCCATACCCACGGGGCACAGTGAGTAATAGTTACTAATAAGCAATGCGGTCTCATTGGGTGGGAGGAGAGCAGAGCTGTGTTTATTTGGCTATAAAATCATTCATTTGCTGAGAGTTCAGTGAATTATTGTACGTGATATTACAGGCCACTAACTCATTCCATTAACATTGCCAGAGACAAAACAACTTCAAAGTCTCTAGTTTCTTGACATGAAGCGATATTTTTAAAAGAAAGTCCGACCTGCCTTCCCCCCCCCCAACCATTAAACAATCAACTTCACTAAAACAAAATCATTAGGATTTCACATTGATTCTTTAACATTGGGGCCCGATCATCCTGTCTATTCAATGGATTTATAACGGGATATTGCGCTACTGATCCTCTATACGTCCGTACTGTGCGCCGTGACCATATCACATTCCTTCATTTTAAAACCCATTAAAGGTTACTTGTAATGATGGGAAAGACAAATGAGTGAGTTTCTTTAGAATATTGAATAAGACAATTGAATTGAAATGCAACTTCTATGGCCAGATAATGAATTTATAATACAAGCATTGGGTACCTTATTGTATTTCAGATTAAAATCCACTACTTGTTTCTTGTACAATTGGCAGGACTGCCCATAGGGTAGTTTTCTCAACCAGGGATCCCTGTGAGTTTGCTAGGGGTGTCTCGAGATAGTGAAGGACCTTTGTGATCAGTCTATTAGCTCTTTCCCTGCTGCCTCCTCTGCACATGTTCAAGTTCCTAAAAGCTCACTGAGCAAGGAGAGGAGGCGCCAACCTCTGCCAAGGGCAATTTGTATCATTTAATATCTGGTTAGAAATTCATGTAATAAAGTGCTTTTTTTTATTATTTAAGGGTGGACTTAGTGTATTAAAGAGGAATTTATTTGTTTTGATGAATTGATGATCGAAAAGGAAAGAGTACCCCCATACCCCAAGGACTCCTGTAGGGGCCATTGTGTTTTTTTTCCAGTTTTGAGTTGCAGAATTCCCGTGGCTCTATTAAGATTTGGGTGCAAGACATTTTAAACCAAGTAGCGCCATATGATAAATGTGGCTGATGATTGGTCAGTTGATGCTTAACAATCCATGTCATCACCAGGGAAGGCTAAGCCCCCTTGACCTGAGTACGTAACATAGTAACTGCTATTTCTCATTTCCAGCTATGAACATGGGAATTTGCATGCAGCCCTCCCTTTACAATAATCCTGCACCTGACTATTCATCCTTTACAATTGCCCTGAACTCCCGATGTCTGGTGTAGTCGCATTGTTTAAAGGGAACAATGGCTGAGATATTTATTATAAACGTTAATTCAGGATTTTCCCAGGGTTTCAAAATGGCTCGAGGCATAATGTAAAAAGAACTCCAACATTGTATTTATTTAATTCTAACAGGTATAGATTCTTTTAAAGGCCAGATTTGGTCACTTTGAACTGTTTGCACAAAACCTGCAGCACCAGATTTTGGAACATGGCTAAAGGATCACTTAACCCTAAATACAACTTTTCACAACCCCCCAAATCTATCATTTTATACAATACTATGTATTCCTACCTTCAGAGATTCTGCCACAAGCACTTGCAGTCTCCCTGTCTGACTTGGAAATGGAAAACAGGTCAGTTGGTTTGGGTAGGTGGAATTGCCCTTTAAGGAATCACCTGGGGCATTATTCCTACCTCCCAATATCATTTCATTGAGGAGCACCAGCCGTTACAGTTTTCATGTGCCAGATTAGTTAGGTTAGGGCTGAAGCCCTGAGGACAATTGGCTGAGGCAGTTTTCTTTGTGCTGGGGCTGCTCACAGAAATCATATTGGGAAGAATGAATTACTGATCTTACCTCCCTGTCCTTTTCATTTTAACTGGTTTTTAAAATGTTTTTATACAAACAGAAGATCCCTCACCGGAAGTCCCTCCTCCTTCTCTGCTCCTGTTGTGAGCTGGTTACGAGCACGCTCATGAGCAGATTGTGCCCATAACCGATCGATCGGTAATGACTGTCAGCCATTTGCTGTGAGGTCACCGCTGTTCATTACCAGAGAAGGAGGATGCAGGAAGGGATGGGCTGTGGCTGTGTGTAAGTAGTTATATAATACATAAGGCTAGGCATTTTCAATGGGGAGGTGCAGTGGCGAGAATCTATATTACAATCACTCAGTGATGTCACTGAGTGACTTCCTGTATTCCACTGCCCCTCCCACTGTCTCCCCCTCCTTGTATTATTCTTGTATATAGGATCCCTGTTTATTGTTGACAGACGATGTTCGGTCTTTCTTTCTCTTTTCAATAGGAACAGCAATTAACTATTTATTATTAAACAGGGATTCCTATATAAATGACAATACAGGGAGGGAGAGAGACAGTGGTAATGGGCAGGGTTTTTTTTGGCTGGCCATATGTATTATAAGAAATATATGCTCCCTACAGTGTAATATATGGATTTACTTCACCTTGGAGTTCCATGACCTTTATAAAAGCACGAGGCCGCTATATGGTCATGGAACTCCTCGGTGGCATAATATCCTTATATTACACTGTAGGTAGTATTATCCCTATTATCTCAGTGTGAGAGCGTCTGATATAGGTAACATTATAACAAAAGTCCGGTTTTGGGGTATATCTTTCTAAATAAGTTATTTTCAGCTGAAGTTACCCTTAAATGTGTAACTATATTAATGTGGAGAACAAGAGATTACTGGGAATAATTATGATTGTTAGAAATCAACGAATTAATGTTACACCTTAGACAATTGCTTCCATTTAGACTGACCATCTTTATGGACATAACTACAGAGTGTCTCTAGCTATAGAACAATCAGGGAGATTCAATAAAAGTTCTTATCGTTTAAAATGGTGCTAATTTTGCCCCAACCAATCAGATCTTATTTAACATTTGAAAGCTAACATCTGATTGGTTGGGGCAAAATTAGCACCATTTTTAACGATAAGAACTTTTATTGAATAACGCTGAATGTTCCTGATATACTGCCTGTTTCTGTGTCAGTGTTCCGTGTGTAACCCGGATGTGTAACTTGCCTGTGCAGTGAATGAAATTAGTCTGGCAGGTACCAATAATAGGCAGTTAACCTTTCAAAGGTTTCCGGAGACACTGAAATCCTGGGTCTCGGGGTCGAGTGCCTGGATATGTAACCAAAGATACTGTTAACAGGCAGATTTATGGACGGCCGTCTGCATTTCATTTCTCCATCTTCCAGACTGTTTTACATTTTTATTTCATTTTCTCTTCCGCCCTGTGATACTCGTTTGTCTTGTGCGGGGATTATTATCTCATCATGTTAGTGATGTTAGTTAGTGGCGGAACCACGACAAAGACACAGAGATCACAAAAGTGTCATTAATTTCTATTTCATATTGAAGATGGACACAAAGGGGCATATTATAAAGTATAAAGTATTTGCTTATTTGTATTGGGAAACCCACCATGGGGAATAGTAATGTACTGACACCTTCCAGTGTCCTATAAATAGTCTAACACCCCCTGGACAGTTATTAGTATTGGGAAACCTACCATGGGGAATAGTAATGTACTGACACCTTCCAGTGTCCTATAAATAGTCTAACACCCCCTGGACAGTTATTAGTATTGGAACCCACCATGGGGAATAGTAATGTACTGACACCTTCCAGTGTCCTATAAATAGTCTAACATCCCCTGGACAGTTATTAGTATTGGGAAACCCACCATGGGGAATAGTAATGTACTGACACCTTCCAGTGTCCTATAAATAGTCTAACACCCCCTGGACAGTTATTAGTATTGGACCCACCATGGGAATAGTAATGTACTGACACCTTCCAGTTCCTATAAATAGTCTAACACCCCCTGGACAGTTATTAGTATTGGAACCCACCATGGGGAATAGTAATGTACTGACACCTTCCAGTGTCCTATAAATAGTCTAACACCCCCTGGACAGTTATTAGTATTGGAAACCCACCATGGGGAATAGTAATGTACTGACACCTCCAGTGTCCTATAAATAGTCTAACACCCCTGGACGTTATTATTATGTTGGGAACCCACCATGGGAATAGTAATGTACTGACCCCTTCCAGTGTCCTATAAATAGTCTAACACCCCCTGACAGTTATTAGTATTGGGAAACCCACCAGGGGAATAGTAATGTCTGACACCCTCCAGTGTCCTATAAATAGTCTAACATCCCCTGGACAGTTATTAGTATTGGGAAACCCACCATGGGGAATAGTAATGTACTGACACCTTCCAGTTCCTATAATAGTCTAAACACCCCCTGGACAGTTATTATATTGGGAAACCCACCATGGGGAATAGTAATGAACTGACACCTTCCAGTGTCCTATAAATAGTCTAACACCCCCTGGACAGTTATTAGTATTGGAAACCCACCATGGGGATAGTAATGTACTGACCCCTTCCAGTGTCCTATAAATAGTCTACCATCCCACTGGACAGTTATTATATTGGGAAACCCACCATGGGGAATAGTAATTTACTGACACCTTCCAGTGTCCTATAAATAGTCTAACACCCCCTGGACAGTTATTATATTGGAACCCACCATGGGGAATAGTAATGTACTGACACCTTCCAGTGTCCTATAAATAGTCTAACACCCCCTGGACAGTTATTAGTATTGGAAACCCACCATGGGGAATGTAATGTACTGACACCTTCCAGTGTCCTATAAATAGTCTAACACCCCCTGGACAGTTTAGGTATTGGGAAACCCACCATGGGGAATAGTAATGTACTGACACCTTCCAGTGTCCTATAATAGTCTACACCCCCTGGACAGTTATTAGTATTGGGAAACCCACCATGGGGAATAGTAATGTACTGACACCTTCCATGTGCCTATAAATAGTCTAACACCCCTGGACAGTTATTTGTATTGGGAAACCCCATGGGAATAGTAATGTAGTGACACCTTCCAGTGTCCTATAAATAGTCTAACACCCCCTGGACAGTTATTAGTATTGGGAACCCACCATGGGGAATAGTAATGTACTGACACCTTCCAGTTCCTATAAATAGTCTAAACACCCCCTGGACAGTATTAGTATTGGGAAACCCACCATGGGGAATAGTAATGTACTGACACCTTCCAGTGTCCTATAAATATTCTAACACCCCCTGCAGACTTTATTTGTATTGGGAAACCCACCTGGGGAATAGTAATGTACTGACACCTTCCAGTGTCCATAAATAGTACTACAACACCCCCTGGACAGTTATTAGTATTGGGAAACCCACCATGGGGTATAGTAATGTACTGCCACATCTGTTGTTATTCATTAGATCAACTGACTTGAAACGTAGTTCTTGAAGACGTTTCGCTAGTCATCCGACTGGCTTTCCAATTCAGAATGACTTGTACAAGAATCTGTGCACATTATGTACCTCGAAAATCCCATTAGCATATCCAGCCAGGTGTTAGGGTGTGATGATAGTGGCTAAGAGGTGTTATAGAAACGCCCAGAGTAAGGTGTTAAAACAGCATTGTACATGGCAGACAGTTGTGTCGAACCCCCCCACCTCTATTTAGGCTTGTTTCTTTATTTTCACATAAATGGCCTCCTTAACACCTCTCTTGAACCAGTCACGTTCCTTCGCCAGTATGTTAACATTACAATCTTCAAAGTATGTCCTTTATCCTAAGATGCAATACACGGCTGAGTCCTGACCCGAGGAATTGGCTCTTCTGTGCTGGGCCATACGTTTGATGCAGTTGCTGTTTGGTCTCCCCCACATACAAATCAGAGCATTCTTCACTGCACTGCACTGCGTATATGATGTCGCTTTTTCTTTGTTTAGGTATTGGGTCTTTCGGATGTACCAGTTGCTGCCTCAGTGTGTTGTTCGGTTTAAAGCAGACAGGGATACGATGTTTTTTGAAAATTCTTCTTAATTTCTCGGAGACCCCTGCTACATATGGGATGACCATGTTCTTCCTCCTGTCTTGCTTTTCCCCTTCACTGTTGGTATTCGTGTTCTTTTCTTTCCTTCCCCACTAGCACAGAGGCGAAGGCTAAAGAAATGAAACATCTCAGAGGAGCCCTTAAAACTTGTGGATATCCAGACTGGGCCTTTGTCAAAAGAAGTAGAAGGAAAGAAAAGAACACGAATACCAACAGTGAAGGGGAAAGCAAGACAGGAGGAAGAACATGGTCATCCCATATGTAGCAGGGGTCTCCGAGAAATTAAGAAGAATTTTCAAAAAACATCGTATCCCTGTCTGCTTTAAACCGAACAACACACTGAGGCAGCAACTGGTACATCCGAAAGACCCAATACCTAAACCAAGAAAAGCGACATCATATACGCAGTGCAGTACAGTGGAATGCTCTGATTTGTATGTGGGGGAGACCAAACAGCAACTGCATCAACGTATGGCCCAGCACAGAAGAGCCAATTCCTCGGGTCAGGACTCAGCCGTGTTCTGCATCTTAAGGAAAAGGACATACCTTTGAAGATTGTATGTTAACAAACTGGCGAAGGAACGTGACTGGTTCAAGAGATTGTTAAGGAGGCCATTTATGTGAAAATAGAAACCAAGCCTAAATAGAGGTGGGGGGGTTCGACACCAACTGTCTGCCATGTACATGCTGTTTTAACACCTTACTCTGGGCGTTCCTATAACACCTCTTAGCCACTATCTATCACACCCTTAACACCTGCTGTGATATGCTAATTGGGATTTTCCAGGGTACATAATTGCCACAGATTCTTGTACAATCATTCTGAATTGAGAGAAAGCCAGTCGATGACTAGCGAAACGTCTTCAAGAACTACATTTCAGTCCAGTTGATCTAATTGAATACAACAGATATACCATGACCTGGATGAATGAGAACCTTCACAAATGTACTGACACCTTCCAGTGTCCTATAAATAGTCTAACACCCCCTGGACAGTTATTTGTATTGGGAAACCCACCATGGGGAATAGTAATGTACTGACACCTTCCAGTGTCCTATAATAGTCTAACACCCCCTGGACAGTTTATTTGTATTGGGAAACCCACCATGGGAATAGTAATACTGACACCTTCCAATGTCCTATAAATAGTCTACCTCCCTGGACAGTTTTGTATTGGGAACCCCACCATGGGGAATAGTAATGTACTGACACCTTCCAGTGTCCTATAATAGTCTAACACCCCCGGGACGTTATTAATATGGGAAACCCACCATGGGGAATAGTAATGTACTGACACCTTCCAGTGTCCTATAAAAGTCTAACACCCCCTGGACAGTTATTAGTATTGGGAAACCCACCATGGGGAATAGTAATTACTGACACCTTCCAGTGTCCTATAATAGTCTAACACCCCCTGGACAGTTATTAGTATTGGGAAACCCACCATGGGGAATAGTAATGTACTGACACCTTCCAGTGTCCTATAAATAGTCTAACACCCCTGGACAGTTATTATATTGGGAAACCCACCATGGGGAATAGTAATGTACTGACACACTTCCAGTGTCCTATAAATAGTCTAACACCCCCTGGACAGTTATTAGTATTGGGAACCCACCATGGGGAATAGTAATTACTGACACCTTCCAGTGTCCTATAAATAGTCTAACACCCCCTGGACAGTTATTAGTATTGGGAAACCCCCATGGGGAATAGTAATGTTACTGACACCTTCCAGTGTCCTATAAATAGTCTAACACCCCTGGACAGTTATTAGTATTGGGAAACCCACCATGGGGAATGTAATGTACTGACACCTTCCAGTGTCCTATAAATAGTCTAACACCCCTGACAGTTATTAGTATTGGGAAACCCACCTGGGGAATAGTAATGTACTGACACCTTCCAGTGTCCTATAAATAGTCTAACACCCCCTGGACAGTTATTAGATTGGGAAACCCACCATGGGGAATAGTAATGTACTGACACCTTCCAGTGTCCTATAAATAGTCTAACACCCCCTGGACAGTTATTATTATTGGGAAACCCACCATAGGGAATAGTAATGTACTGACACCTCCAGTGTCCTATAAATAGTCTAACACCCCCTGGACAGTTATTGTATTGGGAACACCCACCATGGGGAATAGTAATGTACTGACACCTTCCAGTGTCCTATAAATAGTCTAACACCCTGGACAGTTATAGTATTGGGAATCCCACCATGGGGAATAGTAATGTACTGACACCTTCCAGTGTCCTATAAATAGTCTAACACCCCCTGGACAGTTATTAGTATTGGGAAACCCACCATGGGGAATAGTAATGTACTGACACCTTCCAGTGTCCTATAAATAGTCTAACACCCCCTGGACAGTTATTAGTATTGGGAAACCCACATGGGGAATAGTAATGTACTGACACCTTCCAGTGTCCTATAAATAGTCTAACACCCCCTGGACAGTTATTTATATTGGGAATCCCACCATGGGGAATAGTAATGTACTGACCGGTTCTGTGGATACGTAGACCGGTTCTGTGGATACGTAGACAGGTTCTGTGGATACGTAGACAGGTTCTGTGGATACGTAGACAGGTTCTGTGGATACGTAGACAGGTTCTGTGGATACGTAGACAGGTTCTGTGGATACGTAGACTGGTTCGTGGATCCGTAGACTGGTTCTGTGGATACGTAGACTGGTTCTGTGGATACGTAGACAGGTTCTGTGGATACGTAGATAGGTTCTGTGGATACGTAGACCGGTTCCTTGGATACATAGACAGGTTCCATGAGTACATAAACAGGTATAGTATCCTGAAGGCATTTGCCCTCAGTTAGAATTGGATGAGTGGAAATGGAATAAACTAACTATAAGATATTCATGGTGTAATGTTTGTAAGATATTTGTATAGCTGTTGTTAAAGGATAGATTATATCCTACATTTATATAATATACATTTAATATAGACCTAAGATACCTGTCAGGTGTAATTTATCACATCCACCAGATTTATAATAAACTGAATTTTGCAAAATATTACTCCATAGAGATCTGTAGTTGGTATCTGAAGGTGAATGGGATGACAATAATGATTGTTTAATAATCGGATGGTGTGATGGCCGTAATTGGACCAAGAAAAATGGTGGAAACTTTTTATTGGGACAATCGGCAGATCATCTAATAATATTGTTTCATGTATGGACCTTTACAGTGAGATGAACTAATCATTCCCTATAGATTGCCCTACATATCGTTCCTATATGTTCCTGAAAATGTTCTTCATTCTGCACCAAGAAATCTGTATGTATAAATATTTATATTTAATTTATTAATTTTTACTTATATAGTTGTAGTGCTCCCAATATCCACACGAGGGCACTAGAGGTTTTGGGGAATTCTTTATTGGCAGGGTAGAGTTTAAATAGATTATTTCTTTTTTGATGTACAGTACTTGAATGAGCCTTGATTTATTTATACAGTATTTTATTTCCCATATGTTCAGTTCGTGGTAAAATAACTCTGTGTTGTCTAGATGGACTTTAAACAGGAAGGGGAACATTTATTCTGTTTTTTAATAGATGGATTTAAGGGAATGGCTATCTATAGAAAAATATGGGAACTGATGCAATGATAGATGGTATTAACAGCCAATCAGAATTTATCTAATTGCAGCAACCTAGTAAATAGCTAACATCTGATTGGCGGATGATTGGGAACATTGACATCTCAAATGTTGTCTGAAAATAAGTTTTCTCCATCGCCATAAAACACCGTTCATGTTTTCCAATCTTTCTTCTTGTTTTAAAATTGATATCAGTGTTTCTACTGACAGGGAATCAGTGCTCGTATCTTGGAGATAGTGGTCATGGTTACTCCTAATATCAATGTTTCTACTTACAGGGAATCAGTGCTCGTATCTTGGAGACGGTGGTCATGGTTACTCTAATATCAATGTTTACTTACAGGGAATCAGAGCTCGATCTTGGAGATGGTGGTCATGGTTACTCCTAATATCAATGTTTCTACTACAGGGAATAGAGCTCGTATCTTGGAGATGGTGGTCATGGTTACTACTAATATCAATGTTTCTACTTACAAGGGAATCAGAGCTCGTATCTGGAGACGGTGGTCATGGTTACTACTATATCAATGTTTCTACTTACAGGGATCAGAGCTCGTATCTTGGAGATGGTGGTCATGGTTACTCCTATATCAATGTTTTCACTGACAGGGAATCAGTGCTGTATCTTGGAGATGGTGCTCATGGTTACTCCTAATATCAATGTTTCTACTTGACAGGGAATCAGAGCTCGTATCTTGGAGATGGTGGTCATGGTTACTCCTAATATCCAATATTTCACTTACAGAGAATCAGAGCTCGTATCTTGGAGATGGTGGTCATGGTTACTCCTAATATCAATGTTTCTACTTACAGGGAATCAGTGCTCGTATCTTGGAGAGGTGTCATGGTTACTCCTAATATCAATGTTTCTACTTACAGGGAATCAGAGCTCGTATCTTGGAGATGGTGGTCATGGTACTCCTAATATCAATGTTTCTACTTACAGGAATCAGAGCTCGATCTTGGAGACGGTGGTCATGGTTCTCCTAATATCAAGTTTCTACTTACAGGGAATCAGTGCTCGTATCTTGGAGATGGTGGTCATGGTTATCCTAATATCAATGTTTCTACTGACAGGGATCAGTGCTCGTATCTTGGATGATGGTGGTCATGGTTACTCCTAATATCAATGTTTCTACTTACAGGGAATCAGAGCTCGTATCTTGGAGATGGTGGTCATGGTTACTACTAAATCTATGTTTCTACTTACAGGGAATCAGGCTCGTATCTTGGAGACAGTGATCATGGTTACTCCTAATATCAATGTTTCTAATACAGGGAATCAGTGCTCGTATCTTGGAGATAGTGGTTGGTCATGGTACTCCTAATATCAATGTTTCTACTTACAGGGAATCAGTGCTCGTATCTTGGAGATGGTGGTCATGGTTACTCCTAATATCAATGTTTTCTACTGACGGGAATCAGTGCTCGTATCTTGGAGATGGTGGTCATGGTTACTCCTATCAATGTTTTACTTACAGGGAATCAGAGCTCGATTATTGGGATGGTGGTCATGGTTACTACTAATATCAATGTTTCTACTTACAGGGAATCAGAGCTCGTATCTTGGAGACAGTGATCATGGTTACTCCTAATATCAAGTTTCTACTTACAGAGAATCAGAGCTCGGATCTTGGAGACGGTGGTCATGGTTACTCCTAATATCAATGTTCTTACTTACGGGAATCAGTGCTCGTTCTTGGAGACGGTGGTCATGGTTACTCCAATATCAATGTGTTCTACTTACAGGGAATCAGAGCTCGTATCTTGGGACGGTGGTCATGGTTACTTCTAAATCCATGTTCTACTTACAGGGAATCAGAGCTGTATCTTGGAGACGGTGGTCATGGTTACTCCTAATATCAATGTTTCTACTTACAGGGAATCAGAGCTCGTATCTTGGAGATGGTGGTCATGGTTACTCCTAATATCAATGTTTCTACTTACAGGGAATCAGAGCTCGTATCTTGGAGATGGTGTCATGGTTACTCCTAATATCAATATTCTACTTACAGGGAATCAGAGCTCGTATCTTGGAGATGGTGGTCATGGTTACTCCTAATATCAATGTTTCTACTGACAGGGAATCAGAGCTCGTATCTTGGAGATAGTGGTCATGGTTACTCCTAATATCAATGTTTCTACTGACAGGGAATCAGTGCTCGTATCTTGGAGATGGTGGTCATGGTTACTCCTAATATCAATGTTTCTACTTACAGGGAATCAGTGCTCGTATCTTGGAGACAGTGATCATGGTTACTCCTAATATCAATGTTTCTACTTACAGAGAATCAGAGCTCGTATCTTGGAGATGGTGGTCATGGTTACTCCTAATATCAATGTTTCTACTTACAGGGAATCAGAGCTCGTATCTTGGAGACAGTGATCATGGTTACTCCTAATATCAATGTTTCTACTTAAGGAATCAGAGCTCGTATCTTGGAGATGGTGGTCATGGTTACTCCTAATATCAATGTTTCTACTTACAGGGAATCAGAGCTCGTATTGGAGGACGTGCATATGGTTACTCCTAATATCAATGTTTCTACTTACAGGAATCAGAGCTCGTATCTTGGAGATGGTGGTCATGGTTACTCCTAATATCAATGTTTCTACTTACAGGGAATCAGAGCTCGTATCTTGGAGACGGTGGTCATGGTTACTCCTAATATCAATGTTTCTACTTACAGGGAATCAGAGCTCGTATCTTGGAGATGTGGTCATGGTTACTCCTATATCAATGTTTCTACTTACAGGAATCAGAGCTCGTATCTTGGAGAGGTGGTCATGGTTACTCCTAATATCAATGTTCTACTTACAGGGAATCAGAGCTCGTATCTTGGAGACGTGGTCATGGTTACTCCTAATATCAATGTTTCTACTTACAGGGAATCAGAGCTCGTATCTTGGAGACGGTGGTCATGGTTACTCCTAATATCAATGTTTCTACTTACAGGGAATCAGAGCTCGTATCTTGGAGACGGTGGTCATGGTTACTCCTAATATCAATGTTTCTACTTACAGGGAATCAGAGCTCGTATCTTGGAGACGGTGGTCATGGTTACTCCTAATATCAATGTTTCTACTTACAGGGAATCAGTGCTCGTATCTTGGAGATAGTGGTCATGGTTACTCCTAATATCAATGTTTCTACTTACAGGGAATCAGTGCTCGTATCTTGGAGATGGTGGTCATGGTTACTCCTAATATCAATGTTTCTACTTACAGGGAATCAGAGCTCGTATCTTGGAGATAGTGGTCATGGTTACTCCTAATATCAATGTTTCTACTGACAGGGAATCAGAGCTCGTATCTTGGAGAGTGTGTCATGGTTACTCCTATATATCAATGTTTCTACTTACAGGGAATCAGAGCTCGTGATCTTGGAGACGGTTGTCATGGTTACTCCTAATATCAATGTTTCTACTTACAGGGAATCAGAGCTCGTATCTTGGGAGAGGTGGTCATGGTTACTCCTAATATCAATGTTTCTACTTACAGGGAATCAGAGCTGTATCTGGAGACGGTGGTCATGGTTTACTACTAATATCAATGTTTTCTCTTACAGGGAATCAGAGCTCGTATCTTGGAGATAGTGGTCATGGTTACTCCTAATATCAATGTTTCTACTTACAGGGAATCAGAGCTCGTATCTTGGAGACGGTGGTCATGGTCATCCTTCTAGCACTGCTTATTTTTGGCATTGTATGGGTGGCATCTGCCTTGATTGATAACAGCTCCACCAGCTTGGAATCTCTATATGGTAATTCATGTTGTCATTATATAATATCATAGTGGTTGGTTGAATATCTGTTTTATAAAGTGTCTCCATTCTGCATGTGATTAAATTCAGTCTAACCCATATCCACCCCCACTTATGGAGCACAAACTTCTAAATAATATGACGTGTAGTTATCCTTGGTGGTTTGTAAACAAATAACTATCAGTGTAGAGACTCGGTACTTGTAAGTTTATCCACAGAGAGGCTTTCCAATGAGCTTAAAGGGTAATTGTGGCCCTCTGTTTAAAAGAACTCTCACCTATATTTCAAACAAGCCTATGATGATGATGTCTGTAGTTTCTCTGGGTCTTAAGCTGGGTACACACGATGAGATATTTCGGTCCGATCGACCGATAGTTCAGTGTATCGGTCGATCGGACCGAAATTATCGCATCCGAAAGTGCCCATGTCCGATCGACCGTTCGTCCGAATCGGACGAAAGGACGATCGGACAGGGTGGAAAACCTCGTCCGATCGTGCGGTCCTCTATGGACCGCACGATCGGTCGCGGTGACTATCGGACGCGGCTGCTTTTGCCGCGACCGACAGTCCTTCCTCCTGGCCGACCGTTCGAAAGTATCGAACGGTCGGTCAGGAGGAAAAATCGATAGGTGTGTACCCAACTTTAAGTTCTAGGCTTGTAAAGTTACACTCAGACAGACAGGATAAACCAGGAAGTGTGCGACAGTCACATGATTTGCTGTGTCGCCTCTCTTATAAATCTGCAACCAATCAGATATTCGGTAAGGGTGACTGTGTTTGTTACCAAGTTGAAGCTGTGCTTTACCAAGTATTACACGGGTACAGCTTCTCCCTTTCTCAGAATCCAATGTTCATGGTAGTATAACTTACCACGTTGAGCTTCCTTTACTGCCCTCCCACGCTGATGGAACGTTAAAAATGGAATATTACTACTACAAACCCAATAGTTATTATAGTAAACTCTTTGTTTTCCAGACCTCTGGGACTTTTACCTTCCCTATTTATATTCTTGCATTTCACTGATGGGATGTCTGTTACTGCTCTGTAAGTAATAATCTATTTTTCAATAAACTATTGATCTGTAGCAGTGATAAGGCTGATGTGATGGGAAAGGGGTAGAGATAAAACATAATAAAATAGATTAAGATTGAGATCTCTGTAAAACAGATTAGAGTGACACTGCCTTAAGCTTCATAGACATGTCTGATCGCAGGGGCCGACCCATGACACACGATGTAGACGGGGGAAATGGTCGTTCGGTCGGGGATCGTTGTCCGACTGGGCGTGCAAATCTTCAACCAAACGCGCGTTTTGCCCGACAAAGTGCCCACACACACGGCACGATTATCGTCTGAAACGGCTGTGCATACATTTTGTGCATTATGGGTTGGCACCTGCGATCACACACATGTGTATGAAACTAAGCTGGCCATACATGACTAGGCAGACATTAGATAGATATAAGATCTTTAGATAATCTCACCTGGCCCATTCATTTTGTGATCTCAATTTGATTGCATAAAAGAACGGGCTAGGCGAGACTAACTAAAATTCTAAAATCTATCCAATGTCTCCCTGTTTGACATTCAATTATTGTCTAATGCCGTCTATTGTGAGGTCACATTACAATTACATTTAATCAGAACTTCAGAAAATACCACAATTATTTAACAAATCGACTACAAAAAGAGACTTTCCCGTAATTACGATCTAATGTCGGCATAATAAGTTTCGAGAAACTTTTGGGCAATCAATGGAAATGTCTACTCGCACGACAAATTGATAGTAATATTGGTCCAGTGTATGGACACCTTTATATTAAAACCTTAAAATGTTCACTTTTGCCTTTACACCACTAGGGGCACTGCTGGGTTAATTCTGTTCTCACGCTTGCTTGGTCTGTATAGCCCCCAAAGCCTCTGCACATGGGAATAATGTTATTACAGCAATTAAAAATAAAACACTAAAAACCTTGCAGGAACAGTACTGTAGCAGTTTATTGTAGTTGCACCTTTTTTGTTATGGTGTGGCCGCTTTAAATCATGGGGGTATTGTGGTAAAGTATAATCCACACAGTAATGGTTTGCATTTTAATTTTGCTGATAGTCCCGGTGTTAATTTGGTTACTTTCTGCAGTGTGCACCCCTGTGGGTCTCTCTCGGATGTTTACAGTCATTGGCCAGACGCTGGTGAAGCCAACAGTAAGTATTGATTGTCACAATGTGCTGTGTAAGCGGTGGACTGTGTTCCAGCTGCTAGTCCTATGTACAGTGGCAGCCATATTGCTCACCTCAACCCCAACAGTACAAGGTCAATGTAGTGTTCAGCAAGTCACTGCGTGGGCTGCTTGGTAATAAGGTTTTATCTAACCACTGGACACAGTGGGGTGGGATATTATTGATTTAAATAAAAAAGCACTAGCAGAATTGTGCCTTTACGCAATTTGAGTCTGTTGGGATGTAGTGGTCATGTGATCAAGTTTTACACCCCAAACATTCCCACCCTCTCTCTATTGACGGCTCCCATTGAGTTATCATTACTCATGTTATTCCGTGGGAGCTAATTACTTTTACATAGAAGAAGGAAAGGATCAATGAAATGACAAAAGGAAGATTTTGTGCCATTTCAACACTTACAGTCAAGTAGAACCAACGTGCTCCCTCTGCACATCATTCATTCTGTGTGTTGACTGTTCCCCTTGTTGTACTGGGCTCAGTTAAAATTCCTAGCACATTCCACATATTCTTTATGTTTTCTCCCTTCTCAGTATTTATTTTCCCTAGAACTGCCCAGTTTAACTTCCTGCATCTCACGGCCATTTAATTTAAAGGTGGGAGTCGATAAAATTAATTAAGGTGCATCAATTACTTGGTAACTATTAAGTGGTTGGAAGTCCTTTTTTTTAAATCATACTAGGGGGTTGGATCTTTTTAACAAGTTTCAGCGAATATGGGTCACATATCGGCAGTTATAACAAATGACATCACCGAGTGCAGCTCAGTGAAATGTACAGAATGTAATTTTTGTGTTTTGTAAGATGTGCATTTAGAGATGCAATAAACTATCAAAGATTCCGTATTTCTCTTTATAGATCCTCGAAGACATTGATGAACAGATTTATATCACAAGCTTACAGGAGGAAACCTTACAACGAAAGATAAATGGTATAATTTTACCCATAAACCACTACATACTCAACATACAATACATCTACCCTTATTATGATTATCAGTCTTTGTGCCAATAGTGAACTAAAATGTATCACCATCTGAACTGATGTCATAAAAACGGTAATCTGCACGTTACTTTTGCATTTGTGATAAATGTTATATCAGACGTAGCCTAGAGATAGATGTTATTATATCAGACGTGGCCTAGTGATGGATGTTATTATATCAGACGTGGCCTAGTGATGGATGTTATTTTATCAGACAGGGCCTAATGATAGATGTTATTATATCAGACGTGGCCTAGTGATGGATGTTATTATATCAGACAAGGCCTAGTGATAGATGTTATTATATCAGACGTGGCCTAGTAATGGATGTTATTATATCAGACAAGGCCTAGTGATAGATGTTATTATATCAGACGTGGTCTAGTTATCGATGTTTTTATATTAGATGCGCCCTAGTGATTGATGTTGTTATATCAGACGCGGTCTTATGTTAAATATTGTTATATCAGAAGTGGTCTAATGATAGATGTTATTATATAAGACGTGGTCTAGTGATGTTATTATATCAGATGTGCCCTAGTGATAGATGTTGTTATATCAGACGTGGTCTAGTGATGTTGTTATATCAGATGTGCCCTAGTGATAGATGTTATTATATCAGACGTGGTCTAGTGATGGATGTTATATCAGATGTGGTCTAATGATAGATGTTATTATATCAGACATGGTCTAGTGATGGATGTTATATCAGATGTGGTCTAATGATAGATGTTATTATATCAGACGTGGTCTAGTTATCAATGTTTTTATATCAGACGCGCCCTAGTGATGGATGTTATTATATCAGACGTGGTCTAATGATAAATATTGTTATATCAGACGTGGTCTAATGATATATGTTAATATATCAGACATGGTCTAGTGATGTTATTATATCAGATGTGCCCTTTTAAAGATTTTATTATATCAGACGTGGTCTAGTGATAGTTGTTTTTATATCAGACTTGCCCTAGTGATGGATGTTAATATATCAGATGTGGTCTAGTGGTGGATGTTATTATATCAGATGTGGTCTAATGATAGATGTTATTAAATCAGACATGGTCTAGTGATGGATGTAATTATATCAAATGTGGCTTAGTGATAGATGAAATTTTACAAAGGGGCTGAGTAGACACATTGCACATTGATATATATTAGATGCCATGATACAGGAAGCAGTATTGATTAGGGGCTATAGAATGTGAATAATCATTGGTTCATTGACATTCTGAACTTACCTGTATTTGGCCAGCACAGATCTCCACCCAGAGTTATCTGTAAGTTTGAAAACTCCATTCTATTAGGGCATGAGCCCACTTTCAACCTTCCACCATTTAAAACCTGTTAAGGATTTGGGCTGGGGGATATTGCCCTATTTGCCCCTATAAAACTATATTTAAATGATTAAAAACGGATGTGGTTGTTCTGCCACAGAGGATCATGGGAAACAGTTAGAGAGGCAGAAACATTTATTAGATTTTTAGGCTTTAAGCATTTGAAAAATAGAATTTAGATCCATGTTCTAATTTAAACAAAAGTGAAAATTTAAAAAGGGTTTCAGAATCTTTCTTTTAAAGCTTGTTCATATTTTATCTTAAGTTTAACTTAAAACAAGGACTTCCACCATTGTGTATGCTCCTATCTAAGTGATCTCTATTTTGTGGACAGGTGAAGGTGTAATGTTTACTGCCCCATTGCTGTGTTGCACGTCACTTTCAGCAAACACACAATCCCCTGAATAATCTCTAGCTAGTGTGTTGGTTGAACACAATGTACAACAGAAACTAGTGTTTGTTTTTTTTCCCCAACACCTAAATACGGCAGGTTACGCTACTTTAAATGTGTCCTTTACAATAGTCACAGGTAACAAAACAAATGTCCGATGACAAGTTCTGTTCATGGCCGGAGATTTAACAATGACAATTCTGCCTTTGAGATCTTTCTCAGGGGTCCTAATTGCCTTCAGTACAAATAGATCCTGCACCAATGCATTGGGGCTTTCAACACTGGGAGAGAGATTTGTCATGAATAAACTTACAGAATTCCAAGTTTATTTTTTAATTTTCTCTTTGATAAAAACTGGAATCAATTTAGGATCCTAGGACCTTAGAGGTTCGTACGCACTATGTGGGGATCGCTGGGTTAGTTTAGTAATTAGTAGAGGTAATTAGTAAAGCTATTACCTGATTTTATTCATGGCTTAGATTAACACTAATTACGTGAGACTATTAAGGCGATGCACCAAGAAGCGCTGCTCTGGAGTTAGTCACGCTAACTGATGTTGCGTATCCTACATCGCTAACCGCGCACGAGTAGCAGTCGATGTTCTATGCCGATAGCTAATGGCTGGAGTGCTGAAATAGTTACCCGCAATGCACCGAAAGACATTATCGGCATATAACATTGGCGGAGATATTGCACCAGGTAGCCGATAGCTTCTCTCCATGCTTCGCCCCCTATTTTTATTAAATTCGCAGTTATGTGGCCATGTTGCCATTACACTATGGGGCATATTTATAAAGGTTCGTTAAACTTTTCACCTCTGTTATTGCCTCCTTTTTGCCAAATTTGGTCTTTTCGCTATTTATAAAGCAGTGATAACCAGTGGTGAAAAGTCATTGTGATAACCAGTGGTGAAAAGTCATTACCGCTACTTTTTTTGCTTTTCGCCATACATCGGTGTAAAACTTACGCAGGTGAATTTTCTCTATTTTATTAATAGGATATGATAAATAGTGTAAAACTCATCCAGGTGAATTGTCTCTATTTTATTAATAGGATATGATAAATAGTGTAAAACTCACCCAGGGGAATTGTCTCTATTTATTAATAGGATTGATAAATAGTGTAAAACTCACCCAGGTGAATTTTCTTATTTTATTAATAGGAATGATAAATAGTGTTAAACTCACCCAGGGAATTGTCTCTATTTATTAATGGAATATGATAATAGTGTTAAACTCCACCAGGGGAATTTTCTTTATTTTAAATAGGATATGATAATAGTGTAAAACTCACCGGTGAATTGTCTCTATTTTATTAATAGGATATGATAAATAGTTGTAAAACTCCACCCGGGAATGTCTCTATTTTATTAATAGGATATGATAAATAGTGTAAAACTCACCAGGTGAATTGTCTCTATTTATTAATAGGATATGATAATAGTTAAAACTCACCAGGTGAATTGTCTCTATTTATTAATAGGATATGATAAATAGTGTAAAACTCACCCAGGTGCATTGTCTCTATTTTATTAATAGGATATGATAAATAGTGTAAAACTCACCCAGGGGAATTGTCTCTATTTTATTAATAGGATATGATAAATAGTGTAAAACTCACCCAGGGATATTGTCTCTATTTTATACAGTTATTAATAGGATATGATAATAGTGTAAAACTCACCCATTGGGAATTGTCTCTATTTATTAATAGGATATGATAAATAGTGTAAAAACTCACCAGGTGAATTGTCTCTATTTTATTAATAGGATATGATCATAGTGTAAAACTCATCCAGGTGAATTGTCTCTATTTTATTAATAGGATATGATAAATAGTGTAAAACTCACCCAGGTGAATTGTCTCTATTTTATTAATAGGATATGATAAATATGTGTAAAACTCACCCAGGTGAATTGTCTCTATTTATTAATAGGATATGATAAATAGTGTAAAACTCACCCAGGTGAATTGTCTCTATTTTATTAATAGGATATGATAAATATTGTAAAACTCACCCAGGGAATTGTCTCTATTTATTATAGGACATGATAATAGTGTAAAACTCACCCAGGGGAATTTCTTTATTTTATTAATAGGATATGATAAATAGTGTAAAACTCACCCAGGTGAATTGCCCTATTTTATAATAGGATATAGAAATAGTGTAAAACTCACCCAGGGGAATTGTCTCTATTTTTTAATAGGATATGATAAATAGTGTAAAACTCACCCAGGTGAATGCCTCTATTTATTAATAGGATATGATAAATAGTGTAAAACTCACCCAGGGAATTGCTCTATTTATATAGGATGATGATAAATAGTGTAAAACTCACCCAGGTGAATTGCCTCTATTTTATTAATAGGATATGATAAATAGTGTAAAACTCACCCAGGGAATGTCTCTATTTTATTAATAGGATATGATAAATAGTGTAAAAACTCACCCAGGTGAATTGTCTCTATTTTATTAATAGGAATGATCAATAGTGTAAACTCACCAGGTGAATTGTCTCTATTTTATTATAGGATATGATCAATAGTGTAAAACTCACCCAGGTGAATTGTCTCTATTTTATTAATAGGATATGATAAATAGTGTAAAACTCACCCAGGTGAATTGTCTCTATTTTATTAATAGGATATGATAATAGTGTAAAATCACCCAGGGGAATTGTCTCTATTTTATTAATAGGATAGATAAATAGTGTAAAACTCACCCAGGTGAATGTTCTCTATTTTATTAATAGGACATTATATAAGTGTAAAACTCACCAGGGAATTGTCTCTATTTTATAATAGGATATGATAAATAGTGTAAAATCACCCAGGGGAATTTTCTCTATTTTATTAATAGGATATGATAAATAGTGTAAAACTCACCCAGGGAATGATGTCTCTATTTTATTATAGGATATGATAATAGTGTAAAACTCACCCAGGTGAATTGTCTCTATTTATTAATAGGATATGATAAATAGTGTAAAACTCACCCAGGTGAATTTTCTCTATTTATTAATAGGAATGATAAATAGTGTAAAACTCACCCAGGGGAATGTCTTATATATTAATAGGAATGATAAATAGTGTAAAACTCACCCTGGGAATTGTCTCTATTTTTATTAGGATATGATAATAGTGTAAAACTCACCCGGTGAATTGTCTCTATTTTATAATAGGATATGATAATAGTGTAAAACTCACCCAGTGAATTGTCTCTATTTTATTAATAGGATATGATAAATAGTGTAAAACTCACCGGTGAATGTCTCTATTTTATTAATAGGATTGATAAATAGTGTAAAACTCACCCGTGAATTGTCTCTATTTTTAATAGGATATGATAAATAGTGTAAAACTCACCCAGGTGAATTGTCTCTATTTTATTAATAGGATATGATAAATAGTGTAAAACTCACCCAGGGGAATTGTCTCTATTTTATTAATGGATATGATAAATAGTGTAAAACTCACCCAGGGGAATTTCTCTATTTTATTATAGGATATGATAAATATGTAAAACCTACCCAGTGAATTGCTCTATTTTATTAATAGGATATGATAATAGTGTAAAACTCAACCCCCAGGGGATTGTTCTATTTTATTAATAGGATATGAATAAATAGTGTAAAACTCCCCCAGGTGAATTGTCTCTATTTATTATAGGATATGATAAATAGTGTAAAACTCACCAGGTGAATTGTCTCTATTTTTAATAGGATATGATAAATAGTGTAAAACTCACCAGGTGAATTGTCTCTATTTTATTAATAGGATATGATAAATAGTTGTAAAACTCACCCAGGGGAATGGTCTCTATTTTATTAATAGGATATATAAATAGTGTAAACTCACCCAGGTGAATTGTCTCTATTTTATTAATAGGATATGATAAATAGTGTAAAACTCACCAGGTGAATTGTCTCTATTTATTAATAGGATATGATAATAGTTAAAACTCACCCGGTGAATTGTCTCTATTTTATAATAGGTATGATAATAGTGTAAAACTCACCCAGGTGAATTGTCTCTATTTTATTAATAGGATATGATAAATAGTGTAAAACTCACCCAGGGAATTGTCTCTATTTTATTAATAGGATATGATAAATAGTGTAAAACTCACCCAGGTGAATGTCTCTATTTTATATAGGACATGATAAATAGTGTAAAACTCACCCAGGGGAATTTCTCTATTTTTATATAGATGATTGATAAATAGTGTAAAACTCACCCAGGTGAAGTTTCTCTATTTTATTAATAGGATTGATAAATAGTGTAAAAATCACCCAGGGGAATTGTCTCTATTTTATTAGTAGATATGATAAATATGTAAAACTCACCCGGGAATTGTCTTCTATTTTAATAGGATATGATAATATAGTGTAAAAACCTCAGCCAGGGAATTGTTCTCTATTTTATTAATAGGATATGATAAATAGTGTAAAACTCACCCAGGGGAATTTCTCTATTTTATAATAGGAGTATGATAAATAGTGTAAAACTCACCCAGGGAATGTCTCTATTTTTTAATAGGATATGATAAATAGTGTAAAACTCACCCAGGGAATTGTCTCTATTTTATAATAGGATATGATAATAGTGTAAAACTCACCAGGTGATTATTGTCTCTATTTATAATAGGATATGATAATAGTGTAAAACTCACCCAGGTGAATTGTCTCTATTTTATTAATAGGATATGATAAATAGTGTAAAACTCACCCGGTGAATTGTCTCTATTTTATTAATAGGATATGATAAATAGTGTAAAACTCACCCAGGTGAATTGTCTCTATTTTATTAATAGGATATGATAAATATGTAAAACTCACCCAGGTGAATGTTCTATTTATTATAGGACATGAAAATAGTGTAAAACTCACCCAGGGAATTGTCTCTATTTTATTAATAGGATTGATAAATAGTGTAAAACTCACCCAGGGAATTGTCTCTATTTTATTAATAGGATATGATAAATAGTGTAAAACTCACCCAGGTGAATGGAATGTCTCTATTTTATTAATAGGATATGATAAATAGTGTAAAACTCACCCAGTTGAATGTTTCTATTTTATTAATAGGATATGATAAATAGTGTAAAACTCACCCAGGTGAATTTTCTCTATTTTATTAATAGGAATGATAAAGTAGTGTAAAACTCACCCAGGGTGTAATTTGTCTCTATTTATTAATAGGAATGATAAATAGTGTAAAACTCACCCAGGGGAATGTCTCTATTTTATTAATAGGATATGATAAATAGTGTAAAACTCACCCAGGGATGTGCAAACTCCATATTACACTGACAGGAGACGCTCTGTACCAACATTTTCACCCAGTGCAACTCATTCATAATGACAGAGACCGCTCTTGTACCAAAAACATCCACCCATGTTTCACAACTACATTCCTACACCGAAGAGAGGACAGAGAGCGCTCTTTTCATGTACAAACATTCACCCATGTTTGCAAACTCCATTCATTACACTGACCGAGATAAGATCATACCAAAATTCCCCCATGTGGAAACTCCATTCATACACGACCAGCACCGCCCGCTCTGTACCAAACATTCACCAAGCGTGCAAACTCCATTCTACACCAACAGAGACGCTCTTGCTACCAAACATTCACCATGTGCCAAAACATCCATAATCACCGACAGAGACGGTCTTGTTAACAAAACATTCACTCATGTTGTCTGCCAAACTTCATCATTACAGACAGAGGGAACGCTGGTTATCCAAACATTCACCCATGTGCAAACTCCATTCATACACTGACAGAGACCGCTCTGTAACAAACATTCACCCATGTGCAAACTCCATTCATACACCGACAGAGATAGAGACAGCTCTGTACCAAACATTCACCCATGTGCAAAACTCCATTCACACATGACAGAGACCGCTCTGCACCAAACATTCACCCATGTGCAAACTCCATTCACACACTGACAGAGACCGCTCTGTAACAAACATTCACCCAGTGCAAAATCCATTCTTCATACATGACAGAGCCGCTTTGTACCAAACATTCACCCATGTGCAAACTCCATTCATACACTGACAGAGACCGCTCTGCACAAACATTCACCCATGTGCAAACTCCATTCACACACGACAGAGACCCACTCTGCACCAAACATTCACCCATGTGCAAACACCATTCACACACCGACAGAGACCGCTCTGTACCAAACATTCACCCATGTGCAAACTCCATTTCATACACTGACAGGAGATCGCTCGGGACCAAACATTCTTCACCCATATGTGCAAACGCCATTCACACCCTGCAGAGGACCGCTCTGTACCAAACATTCACCCATGTGCAAACCTCCCATTCATACACTGAAGAGGACCGCTCTGTACCAAACATTCACCCATGTGCAAAACCTCCATTACACACTGACAGAGACCGCTCTCGTCCAACATTCACCCATGTGCAAACTCCATTCATACACCTACAGAGACCGCTCTGTACCAAACATTCACCCATGTGCAAACTCCATTCATACACTGACAGAGACCGCTCTGTACCTTGGAACCTTTGGGCATCGCATTTTCATCCACCAGTAATCGCAGGATGTTGAGAGAAACCAAAATCACAGAAGAAAACTGGAAAACAAAAGGGGAACCTTAATCGTTTTTTTACAGGAAGGTTAAGGTTTTTAATAAAAAAAAAAAACAGGATAAGTATAAGGGGTTGGCCCTCCCTACACAGGTAATATTAGGGTGTGGCACTCCTATAAAGGTAAGAAATTTGGCAAGAAATTTTGGCACTTTAGTTAAGAGAAATTGTGGCACTCCCTATACAGGTAAGTGGTGGCACCCCTATACAGGTAAGTAGGTGGCCACTTCACTACACAGGCAATTAGGTTGGCACTTCCTCTCAGGTAAGAGGTTGGCACACTTTCCTAAACACAAAAACAGGTAAGTAGGTTGGCACTCCCTATACAGGAAAGTAGGTTGTCACTTCCCACACAGGTAAGTAGGTTGACACTCTCTATACAGGTAAGTAGGTTGGCACTTCCTACACAGGTAAGTAGGTTGGCACTCCCTACACAGGTGTAAATAGTAGGTTGCACTCCCTATATACAGAAAGGGAGGTTGGCACTCCCTTATATGACAGGAAAGTAGGTTGGCACTCACTGAGACAGGGGTAAGTAGTTAGCACTTCCTATACGGTAAGTCGGGTGGCCACTTTCCTATGCAGGTAAGTGGTAAGGTAGGTGGGACACAACGCCCTATACAGGTAAGTAGGTTGGCACTGCCACAAGTTCACTTCCACAGGGTAAGTAGGTTGGCACTCTTATACAGGTAGAGTCTGGTAAAGGTTGCACTCCTATACAGGGAAAGTAGTGTAGCATTTCCATACACAGGTAAGTAGTGCCTCTACAGTCGACTTGGTTTGCACTTGCCTATACCAGTGAAGTACGTTGGCACTCCCTACACAGTAAGTAGGTGGGCACCTGCCTTACAGGTAAAGCTAGGTTGGTGGCATACTCCATAACAGGTTAGTAGGTGTGTTGCACTTGCCTAGTACAGGAAAGTAGCTTGGCACTCCCTAAAACAAGTAAGTCAGCGTTGGCACTTCATATTAAGTCAGTAGGTTGGGCACTCCCTACACAAGGTAGTAGGTTAGCACTCCTTATACAGGTAAGTGTTGCACTACCTATACGTGTTAGTAGGTTGGTGGCACTCCCTATACAGGTAAGTAGGTTGGCCCTCCTCTTACAGGTTAAGTAGGTTGCAACTCCCTATACAGGTTTAGTAGGTGTGGCAACCCTTATACAGGAGTAGGTTACCCCATTCAGCTAGGCACTCCCTATACAGGTAAGTAAGTGGTTGCATATGGTAACGCAGGTATCAGATTATAAGGTGTTCACAAAGTAAGTAGGTTGGGACAACTCCTATACAGGAGTAGGTGGCGCTCCCTATACAGAGAAGTAGGTTTTGCAACTTCCTATACAGGGTGAAGTACGTGGTTGGCAACTCCTGAATAACAGGTAAAGTAAGGTGGGCACTGTCACCTATACGGGTAAGTAGGTTGGCACTGTGCCTATACAGGTAGTAGGTTACTCCCAGTGTGGTTGCACTTCACTATACAGGTCAATTAGGTTTGGCCTTGCCGACTAGCAGGTAATGTAGGTTGGCACTCCTATGCAAAGGGTAAGTAGGTGATGGCCTATACAGGTAAGTAGGTTTGGCACATTCCCTATAAAGGTTAGAGGTTTGGCCACTTGCCGGCTATACAGGGACAGTAGATTGGAACTCCCTAACAACGAAGTAGGTTGGCTGGCATTCCCTATACAGGTAGTAGGTTGCACTCCCTACAACAGGTAAGTACGGTTAGCACTCCTTATAAATGGTAATAGGTTGGCACTCTATATACAGGTAGTCGGTGGCAATCCCTATCAGTGTAAGTAGGTTTGCACTCCTATCAGGAAAGTAGGTTAAACCTAATATCAGGAAGTGGTAAGTAGGTTGGCACTGCCATACAGGTAAGTAGGTCTGGTGTGCACTCCCTACAAAGTAAGTAGGTTGGCATCCTATACAGGTAAGTAGTGTTGCACTGCCTATACAGGTAAGTAGGTTGCACTCCTACACAGGTAAGTAGGTTAGCACTGCCTATACAGGTAATAAGTAGGTTGGCACTCCCTAAACAGGTTAGTAGGTTGGCACTCCCTATACAGGTAAGTAGGTTGGAACTAATCCTATACAGGTAAAGTAGGGTAAATTAGTTTGGCACTCCTCTACAGGTAAGTAGGTTGGCACTCTCTATAAGGTAAGTAGGTTGGCATGGCACTCCTTTCATTACAGGTAAGTAGGTTGGCACTTGCCTATACAGGTAAGTAGGTTGGCCACTGCCTATCAAGGTAGTAGGTTGGCCACTCCCTACACAGGGTAAAGTATAGGATGGCAAGTGCCTATACAGGTAAGTAGGTTAGAATCTACACAGGTAGTAGGTTAAGCACTTCCTATAAGGTAAGTGGCTTGAACTTGGCACGGCCTATACAGGTAAGTAGGTTGGCACGCTATACAGGTAAAAGTAAAGGGTTGGCACTCCCGATACAGGTTAGTAGAGTTGCACTTGCTATACGGGAAAGAGATGGGACATCCCTACACAAGTTAAGTAGGTTGGCACTTCCCTTACAGTAAGTAGGTGCCACTCCCCTACACGGTAAGCTAGGTTCGCACGTCTATACAGGTAAGTAGGTTGGCACTTGCCTATACAGGTAAGTAGGTTGGCACTCCCTACACAGGTAAGTAGGTTGGCACTGCCTATACAGGTAAGTAGGTTGGCACGCCTACACAGTTAGTTAGGTTGCACTTGCCTATATTACAGGAAAGGAGATTGGCACTCCCACACCACGTAAGTAGTTGGCCACTTCCATCAGGTAAGAGGTGGACTTGCCTATACAGGTACGTAGGTTAGCACTTCATATACAGGTAAGTGGTTGGCACTTCAACAGTAAGTAGGTTGGCAATCCCTTCCACAGGACGTAGGTTAGCACTGCCTATAAGGAAGTAGGTGGGCACTTCCTAAACAGGTTAGTCCGGTGGCACTCCCTATACGGTAAGTAGGTTGGCACTCCCTATACAGGTAAGTAGGTGGCACTCCCTATACAGGAAAGTAGGTTAGCACTTCCGTATACAGGTAAGTAGGTTGGCACTGCCTATTACAGGTAAGTAGGTTGGCACTTCCCTATACAGGTAAGTAGGTTGGCACTTCCTATACGGAAGTAGGTTTGGCACTTGCCTATTACATGGTAACAGTAGGTTTGGCACTCCCTCTACAGGTAAGTAGGTGGGCACTCCTATACAAGGTTTAGTAGGTGGCACCTACCTATCAGGTAAGTAGGTTGGCACTCATACCGGTAATAGGTGGCACTTGCCTATACAGGTAAGTAGGTTGGCACTTGCCTATACAGGTAAGTAGGTTGGCACTCCCTACACAGGTAAGTAGGATGGCACTTGCCTATACAGGTAAGTAGGTTAGCACTCCCTACACAGGTAAGTAGGTTAGCACTTCCTATACAGGTAAGTAGGTTGGCACTTGCCTATACAGGTAAGTAGGTTGGCACTGCCTATACAGGTAAGTAGGTTGGCACTCCCTATACAGGTTAGTAGGTTTGCACTTGCAATACAGGAAGTAGATTGGCACTCCCTACACAAGTAAGTAGGTTGGCACTTCCCTTTACAGGTAAGTAGGTTGGCACTCCCTACACAGGTAAGTAGGTTAGCACTTCCTATACAGGTAAGTAGGTTGGCACTTGCCTATACAGGTAAGTAGGTTGGCACTCCCTACACAGGTAAGTAGGTTGGCACTGCCTTAATGGTAGTAGGTGGCACTACCTACACAGGGTTAGTAGGTTGCCAGTGCCTATACAGGAAAGTAGATTGGCACTCCCTACACAAGTAAGTAGGTTGGCACTTCCTATACAGGTAAGTAGGTTGGCACTTGCCTATACAGGTAAGTAGGTTAGCACTTCCTATACAGGTAAGTAGGTTGGCACTTCCTAAAAACAGGTAAGTAGGTTGGCACTCCCTACAAAGGTCAGAAAGGTAGAACCATTATTGCCTCTACAGGTAAGTAGGTAAGTAGGTTGGCACTGCCTAAACAGTAGTAGGGTGGCACTCCCTATACAGGTAAGTAGGTGGCACTCCTATCAGGTAAGTAGGTTGTGCACTCCCCTATACAGGGAAAGTAGGTTAGCACTCCTATCCAGGGTAGTAGGGTTGGACACACTTTTTGGGCCTAACAGGTAAGTAGGTTGGCACTTGCCTATACCGGTAGTAGCGTGGGCACTGCTATACAGGTAAGTAGGTTGGCACTTGCCTATACAGGTTACGTAGGTTGGCACTGCCTATACAGGTAAGTAGGTTGCACTCCCTACACAGGTAAGTAGGTTAGCACTTCCTATACAGGTAAGTAGGTTGGCACTTGCCTATACAGGTAAGTAGGTTTGGCACTCCCTACACAGGTAAGTAGGTTAGCACTGCCTATACAGGTAAGTAGGGTGGCACTCCCTATACAGGTTAGTAGGTTTGCACTTCCTATACAGAGAAAAGTAGATTGGCACTCCCTACACAAGTAAGTAGGTTGGCACTTCCTATACAGGTAAGTAGGTTGGCCACTCCTACACACGGCTAGAGGTTAGCATCCCTATACAGGTAAGTAGGTTGGCCAATCGCTTATAATGTAAGAGTAGGGTGCACTCCCTATAAGTAAGTAGGTTTTGCATCCCTATACAGGAAGTAGGTAACACTTCATTATACAGTTAAGTAGCCAGTAGTTTTGCACTTGCCAATACAGTAACGTAGGTTGGCACTCCCTTCACAGGTAAGTAGGTTAGCACTGCCTATACAGGTAAGTAGGTTGGCACTCCCTATACAGGTTAGTAGGTTGGCACTCCCTATACAGGTAAGTAGGTTGGCACTCCCTATACAGGTAAGTAGGTTGGCATACTCCCTATACAGGTAAGTAGGTTGGCACTCCCATTTAAAGGTACGTAGGTGGCACTCCTATACAGGTTAGTAGGTTGGCACTCCCTATACAGGAAAGGAGTTGTCACTTCCCACACAAGATAAGTAGGTGGCACCCCTATACATGTAAGTAGGTGTGGGCACTCCGTATACAGGTAAGTAGGTTGGAACTCCCTTATACAGTTAAGTAGGTTTTAGCACTCCTATACAGGTAAACGTAGGTTGGCAATCCTTATACCGGAAGTAGGTTGGCACTCCCTAAAGGAGTAGGTAGCAATGGCCTATACAGGTAAGTAGGTTGGCACTGCCTATAAAGGTAAGTAGGTGCACTCCCTACACAGTAAGTAGGTTGGCACTGCCTATCAGGTAAGTAGGTGCACTCCCTAACAGGTTAGTAGGTTTGCACTTGCCATACAGCGAAAGTAGATTGCAGCTCCCACACAAAGTAAGTGGTTGGCAATTCCCTATAACAGGTAAGTAGGTTGGCACTACTACACAGGTAAGGAGAGTTAGCCACTCCCTTACAGGTAAGAGGTGGGCATCCCTTAAACGGTAAGTTAGGTTGGCACTCCCTATACAGGTAAGTAGGTTGGCACTCCCTACAAGGTAAGTAGGTTTGCACTCTATACAGAGTAAGTAGTTGGCATCTCTATACAGGTCAGTAGGTGGCATCCTATACAGGTAAGTAGGTGAATTGTTCTCTATTTATTAATAGGATATGATAAATAGTGTAAAAACTCACCCAGGTGGAATTGTCTATATTTATTAATAGGATTGATAAATAGTGTAAAACTCACCCAGGGGATGTCTCTATTTTATTAATAGGATATGATAAATAGTGTAAAACTCACCCAGGTGAATGTTCTCATTTTATTAATAGGATGATAAATAGTTGTAAAACTCACCCAGGGAATTGTCTCTATTTTATTAATAGGATATGATAAATAGTGTAAAACTCACCAGGGGAATGTCTCTATTTTATTAATAGGATATGATAAATAGTGTAAAACTCACCCAGGTGAACTCACCAGGGAATGTCTTATTATTTAATAGGATTATAAAAGTGTAAAACTCACCCAGTGAATGTCTCTATTTTATTAATAGGATATGATAAATAGTGTAAAACTCACCCAGGTGAATTTCTCTATTTATTAATAGGAATGATAAATAGTGTAAAAACTCACCCAGGGGAATTGTCTCTATTTATTAATAGGACATGGTAAATAGTGTAAAACTCACCCAGGGGAATTGTCTCTATTTATTAATAGGATATTATAAATAGTGTAAAACTCACCCAGGGGAATTGTCATTATTTATTAATAGGATATGATAAATAGTGTAAAACTCACCCAGGTGAATTTTTCTCTATTTTATAATAGGAATGATAAATAGTGTAAAACTCACCCAGGTGAATTGTCTCTTTTTTATTATTAGGATATGATAAATAGTGTAAAACTCACCCAGGGTGAATTGTCTCTATTTTATTAATAGGATATGATAAATAGTGTAAAACTCACCCAGGTGAATTGTCTCTATTTTATTAAATAGGATGATAGTGTAAAAACTCACCCAGGGGAATTTTCTCTATTTTATTAATAGGAATGATAAATAGGTGTAAAACTCACCCAGGTGAATTGTTCTCTATTTTATTAATAGGATATGATAAATAGTGTAAAACTCACCCAGTTATTGTCTCTATTTTATAATAGGATATGATAAATAGTGTAAAACTCACCCAGGTGAATTGTCTCTATTTTATTAATAGGATATGATAAATAGTGTAAAACTCACCCAGGTGAATTGTCTCTATTTTATTAATAGGATATGATAAATAGTTAAAAACTCACCCAGGTGAATTGTCTCTATTTTTATAATAGGAAATGATAAATAGTGTAAAACCACCCAGGGGAATTTCTCTATTTTATTATAGGATATGATAAATAGTATAAAACTCACCCAGGGAAGTTTTCTATTTTATTAATAGGATATGATAAATAGTGTAAAACTCACCCAGGCGAATTGTCTCTATTTTATTAATAGGATATGATAAATAGTGTAAAACTCACCAGGCGAATTGTTCTATTTTATCTCTATTATTAATAGGATATGATAAATAGTGTAAAACTCACCCAGGCGAATGTCTCTATTTTATTAATAGGATATGATAATAGTGTAAAACTCACGCAGGTAATTTTCTCTATTTTATTTATAGGATATGATAAATAGTGTAAAACTCACCAGGTGAATTTCTCTATTTATTAATAGGATATGATAAATAGTGTAAAACTCACCCAGGTGAATTGTCTCTTTTATTAATAGGATATGATAAATAGTGTAAAACTCACCCAGGGGAATTGTCTCTATTTATTAATAGGATATGATAAATAGTGTAAAACTCACCCAGGTGAATTTTCTCTATTTTATTAATAGGATATGATAAATAGTGTAAAACTCACCCAGGTGAATTTTCTCTATTTTATTAATAGGACATTGATAAATAGTGTAAAACTCACCCAGGGGAATTGTCTCTTTTTTATTATAGGATATGATAAATAGTGTTTAAAACTCACCCAGGTGAATTGTCTCTATTTTAATAGGATATGATAAATAGTGTAAAACTCACCCAGGTGAATTGTCTCTATTTTTAATAGGATATGATAAATAGTGTAAAACTCACCCAGGTGAATTGTCTTATTTTATAAAGGATATGATAAATAGTTAAAACTCACCAGGTGAATTGTCTCTATTTATTAATAGGAAATGATAAATAGTGTAAAACTCACCCAGGGGAATTTCTCTATTTATTAATAGGATATGATAAATAGTATAAAACTCACCCAGGCGAATTGTCTCTATTTTATAATAGAGATATGATAAATAGTGTAAAACTCACCCAGGCGAATTGTCTCTATTTTATTAATAGGATATGATAAATAGTGTAAAACTCATCCAGGCGAATTGTCTATATTATCTCTATTTTATTAATAGGATATGATAAATAGTGTAAAACTCACCCAGGGAATTGTCTCTATTTATTAATAGGATATGATAAATAGTGTAAAACTCACCAGGTAATTTTCTCTATTTTATTTATAGGATATGATAAATAGTGTAAAACTCACACAGGTGAATTTCTCTATTTTATTAATAGGATATGATAAATATGTATGTAAAACTCACCCAGGTGAATTTCTCTATTTTATTAATAGATATGATAAATAGTTTTTAAAACTCACCCAGGTGAATTGTCTCTATTTATTAATAGGAAATGATAAATAGTGTAAAACTCACCCAGGGAATTTTCTCTATTTTATTAATAGGATATGATAATATGTAAAACTCACCCAGGAGATTGTCTCATTTATTAATAGGATATGATAAATAGTGTATAAAACTCCCCAGGTGAATGTTCTCTATTTTATTAATAGATATGATAAATAGTTTAAAACTCACCCAGGTGAATTGTCTCTATTTTATTATAGGATATATATAATAGTGTTAAAACTCACCCAGGGAATTGCTCTTATTTATTAATAGGATATGATAAATAGTGTAAAACTCACCAGGCGAATTGTCTCTATTTTATTAATAGGATATGAAATAGTGTAAAACTCACCCAGGTGAATTGTCTCTATTTTATTAATAGGATATGGTAAATAGTGTAAAACTCACCAGGGAATTTTTCTATTTTATTAATAGGATATGATAAATAGTGTAAAACTCACCCAGGTGAATTTCTCTATTTTATTAATAGGATATGATAATAATAGGTAAAACTCACCCAGGCGAATTTTCTCATTTTATTAATAGGATATGATAAATAGTGTAAAACTCCACCAGGGGAATGGTATATTTATATAGGATATGATAAATAGTGTAAAACTCACCCAGGCGAATTGTCTCTATTTTATAATAGGATATGATAAATAGTGTTAAAACTCACCAGGTGAATTGTCTCTATTTTATTAATAGGATATGATAAATAGTGTAAAACTCACCCAGATTTAAATAAGTGATAATCTGATTTAATACAGATATAGGGGATATTTATAAAGGTTCTGTTAAACTTTCAGGCCGTTTCGGAATCATTAACGCATAAATAACCAATCATCGTTTAACGCGATTTATTAAAAGTGAAAACGTCCCCACGGGGATGGATGCCAGAAACCGCGGGGAGACCACCGCAGCCGCTTAGAGCTAACGTTCCCCGCTCGGGAACTCTCAAGGAAAGGCTATGAGCTCCGGAAGGGCGCACAGGGTGTAGACCACCCAAAGACGCACCCCTCCCGGGAACCTAAGACCCCGCCCGGCGGCTCGGAGGGAAGGGAGGGACCCGGGAGGGGTGAGAACCCCCAGCGGGTGCCTAAAGAAGGTTTTGGGCCTTAGGGGTCACACAGCTCGAAACGGGACCCCTCCCGCCTTGTAGGGCCTTTGGATTAAAGTGCCCTTGCGGCTCTGACAAGGTTTTGGGGCTTTCTTATTTTAAGGGGTCAGATAGTCGAACCTGGGACCCCC
This sequence comes from Hymenochirus boettgeri, assembly GCA_019447015.1. Taxonomy (NCBI): domain Eukaryota; kingdom Metazoa; phylum Chordata; class Amphibia; order Anura; family Pipidae; genus Hymenochirus; species Hymenochirus boettgeri. The sequence continues at coordinate 1,017,579 of CM033474.1, read as the reverse complement.
TGGCCCTATAAGGGCTTTGCGCATAAAAGTGCCCTGCGGACCTAACAAAGCCCTTTGTGGGCTTAGGGGGTCCCCAGATGAAACAGGACCCCTCCCGGCCCTTATAAGGGGAACTGCGGCACTGACAAGTGCTGGGGATTAAGGGTCCCGGTGAACCGGGAACCCGGCTGTAAGCCTTTGGGATTACAAAGTGCCCTTGCGGCTGACAAGAGCTTTCGGGGTTTATTAAGGGGTCCCGACAGCTCGAAACGGGATCCCCTCCACGGCCTCGTATAAGGGCTCATTTGGGCATTTAATCAAGTGCCCTTGCGGCTCTAACAAGAGCCGTTTGGGGCTTAGGGGTCCCGCAGCTCGAAACAGGACCCCCTCCCGGCCCTTATAAGGGCCCTTGCGGCACATGACAAGGGCCTTTGGGGCTTAGGGGTCCCGCAGCTCGAACCGGGACCCCCTCCCCGGCCCTTGTAAGGGCCTTGGGCACTTATAAGTGCCTTTGGCGGGGGTCCCGCAGCTCGAACGGGACCCCCAGTGTGCGGCTCTTAAAAGAGCCTTGGGCGACGTCTTCGGGCTGGCGGACACCAACCCCACTCAGGTCGCCGATGCCAGGCAGACTCACTGCGGCCGCCAGTGAGCCCGCTGGCACCGCCGGCCTCAGCGGAGCCGATGTTGCCAGCTGCTTCTCTTCAGCCATCTACTGCGAAGGCATCTGAGTTCCTCGGCGGAAAGCTCTCTTTATAGGTTTGCAGAAATCCATAATCGGTTCTGATTGGTCAATTTTTTAATACTTGCTTTACATTAACCAATCAGATTTCAGAACTTTCCAGAAATTGATTGGTTTGTAAAGCATGTAAAGCAAGTATTAAAAAATTGACCAATCAGAAACGGATTATGGATTTCTGCAAACCTATATAAAGAGGAGCTTTCCGCCGCGGAACTCAGATGCCATCGCAGTAGATGGCTGAAGAAGAAGCGGCTGGCAACACCGGCTCCGCTGAGGCCGCGGTGCCAGCGGCTCACTGGCGGCCGCAGTGAGCCTGCCTGGCATCGGCGACCTGAGTGGGGTTGGTGTCGCCAGCCGAAGACGTTGCGTCGGATCAAGATGCCGGCAACATCGGCCTCGGTCGCCGGCGCCCGCCGGGGGTACCCCTGGCGGCCGCAGGGGTACCTCTCGGGGGTCGGCGGCCTCGGCGGAGCTGGTGTCGCCGGAGGACTGGAAGAAAGAAGACGCCCCCAAGGGCTCTTTTAAGAGCCGCACTGGGGGTCCCGGTCGAGCTGCGGGACCCCGCCAAAGGCACTTGTCAGTGCCGCAAGGGCCCTTATAAGGGCCGGGGAGGGGGGTCCGGTTCGAGCTGCGGGACCCCCTAAGCCCCAAAAAGCCTTCTCAGGGCCCCGCTGGAGGGTGCCTCCACCCCTCCAGCGGCTCCCTCCCTTCCCCCCCGGGAGTGGCCGGGCGGGGGGTTGGAGGGGTTGCCGGGGAGGGGTGCGCGGGGGTGGTCTCCGCCACCGCCGCGGGGTGTGTGGGCTGGGTTGGCGTATGCCCCGCCCCCTTAGGAGAGGCGTCGGGAAGGGATTTTAAGTCCCTTCGCGTCGATACTATACAGTATCGCCGCGAAGGGGCTTAAAATTACCCAGCACATCGCGGCGCGCGATACAATCGTGGGAATGGCGCTCGCCGTTATAAATACGGCGATAGCGCTATTTTCGCGGCCGCGATGTGCGGCGGTAATTTTTGGTGCTATTTTCGTGCTTTATAAAATATGCCCCATAGTAATGGGCCCTATAGGATCCCTTACCCTTATTTTAGTTCACTGCGCTATTTCCTGATATTTTTGTAAATAACACAGCACACCCAATACAATTCCGATCTGCACTACCTCATAGGACACTTAACATGAAATCAAATGGGGTCTTTAAAGCCCCACTAACTGCAGCGTCTTTCCATTTCCGCGATCCCGGGATGCGTTTAATTGCGTTAATGTCTGATATTGCATTGTGGGATCACGGAAAGGTAAGACGTTGCCATTAGAGATATTACATCTCCCGGTTTGTCTCTCACTCATGTACATTTTTGTGACATTGATAGCTGCACCATCAGGGTAATTCAGTAAGAGCTGTTAATTTGCATCAACCAATCAGATGATACCTTGATCTACTAGAGTTAGAAAACATTTAATTGGTTAATGCTGATTAAATACATGGGTAAAATGTTGCCCCACTTATGGAAAAACGCCCAAGTGATCTGCCCCAATGTCTTTATAATGCTGTATTTAAGTAAAGAAAAAGGTCTCTCTAAAAAAAGCATTCCCGTTGATACAATAATAATAGGTCTAGCGGGTATTTTCTATTGTTCAGATCATTGAGTGTTTGCAGATCGTCTACGATTCTATGGAACCCCCTCCCCCCTGCTTGTTTCAACGCGTCTGGATCATCTTTCGAACTTATTCCACCGCACAGAATAGTGAGGATGGACAGAGATCACTAATGACAATCCAGAGAATTATGTTACAAATGACCCATTGTTTCTAAAATGCTAATCTGGAACTCTGACAATCCATCTAGAATATCAGGGATGTAGGTGCTTTACCTTGTGCCCGAACAAAACCCCGCACTCTTTGCCTTTTTATTAACCCCAATGAATTCCTTTATATCTAATTACACTCCAATTACACGTAGGAAGTCTCAGGATGTGTATCAAAATGTATAATTAGGCACCATCTATTTTATACACTATAATAAGAAAAAAAAAGCCCCATAATATTTATAGATTGGCTTAAAGCTCTAGAGGATACGTCATTTTGGTCGTATTCTGATTTCCAGGGCGCATTGGTGTCAGGTTTAACATTAAACCTTTTGTAAGAGGGAAAAAAAAAACTTTGCCTTTATTTTATATTAAAATATATATCTTTTCTTTTTTTTTTAAATTGCCTTTGGCAAAATCCACCGACGGCTTTATTTGATCAAAGTTATTGGCTGGGAAGGTATCTTTGTAACATAAATATAAAAGATTAAAGCCGGCGTTTTTATTGCGAGCTGGTTACAGTGTAATTTCAAACTAATTGGTGTCGAGATGCCAATCAAATAAAGGCAATGCAAATAGATACTCTTACAACCTTCCTTTGAGGCTCCGATGTTGAGGCTGAAAGTAGAATAAATAGTAATGTTAAATGACCTTAAATGAGCCGATTTGTGGTTATGCAGAGATCCATCTTACTCTTTAATAACCAGTCCGTGCAAGTTATGTACTGGTTTGATCTGTAGGCTAGACTGTTGTGACACTCTACTCTCGGCACATCTTTGGTAGGAATGAAAGAAATGAAAAGCTCCGTAGATTTGATTCATATGAGTCTGGATAGATAACACGATTGTAAAGGATTTTCTGGCAGAGTTGAATGGATAGAATATTCTAACTCCTTGGCCCATTCTGTTTTCTATGCTCGTCAAAAAGACTTTGATTCGTCTCATGGGTCAATAGACTAGCAGCTAAAACATCTTATTATCTGAAACCAATGACCTTTTCTTCCTTTAAGGTTACAGTTTGTTTATTAACTCCCCCCCACAATATTAAAAATGAAAAATTGCTAATTTTATGTTGATATTGATTTTCATATTGACTTTCATGGAGGCTTTCGCCCCATCCATGTGCATCCATGTGCATCTTGTCCTCAGAGCTGATTCCCAAAAATGTGGTGCAATGGATTTTGATGTGCTGTATGTGGAAGAGATGTAGGGGACACAGTCTGCATGGGGGAAGGTGACTTTTACTCCGACAGTTAAGCTGGGTACACACAGTACCAATTTATATATAAAGTATATTTATCTCCATATATAAAGTATATTTATCTCCCTATATAAAGTATATTTATCTCCCTATATTAACAGTATATATACAGTATATTTATCTCCCTATTATAAAGTACTATATAAAGTATATTTATCTCCCATATAAAGTATTATAAAGTATATGTTATCTCCCTATATAAAGTATATACAGTATATTATCTACCCTATTAAAGTAATATAAAGTATATTTATCTCCCGATATAAAGTATATACTTAAAGTATATATTTACTCTATATAAGTATATTCATCTCCCTATATAAAGTATATTATCTCCCTATATAAAGTATATATTACAGTATATTGATCTCCCTATATAAAGATATATATAAAGTATAGTTCATATCTCCCTATATAAAGTATATTTATCTCCCTTATAAGTATATATAAAGTATATTTATCTCCCTATATAAGTATATATAACAGTATATTTATCTCCCTATATAAGTATATTATACAGTATATTATCTCCCTATATAAAGTATATATAATAAGGATATTTATCTCCCTATATAACAGTATATATAAAGGATATATCTCCCTAGATATAAAGTATATATAAAGGATATTTATCTCCCGATAGTAAAGTATATATACAGTATATTATCTCCCTATATAAAGTATATATTAAAGTATATTTATCTCCCTATATAAAGTATATTTATCCCTATATAAAGATATATAAAGGATATTTATCTCCCTATATAAAGTATTATTTATCTCCCTATATAAAGTATATTCTACAGTATTATTTATCTCCCTATATAAAGTTATATATACAGTATATTTATCTCCCTTATTAAAGTTTATATAAGTATATTTATCTCCCTATATAAAGTATATATACAGTATATTATTCCCTATAGAAAAGTAGATTTATCTCCCTATATAAAGATATATTACAGTATATTATCTCCCTATAAAATATTAAAAGTATATTTATCTCCTTATTAAAGTATATTTATCTTCCCTATATAAAGTATATAATAAAGTATATTTTATCTCCCTATATAAAGTATATATACAGTATATTTATCTCCTTATATAAAGTATATATTATCTCCCTATATAAAGTATAGATATATAGTATATTTATCTCCCTAATAAAGTATATATACAGTATATTTATCTCCCTATAGATAAAGTATAATACGTATATTTATCTCCCTATATAAAGTATATATAAAGTGTATATTTATTCCCTATATAAAGTATATATAAAGTATATTTATCTCCCTACTAAAGAATATATATACAGTATATTTATCTCCCTATATAAAGTATATATATATACAATGTATATTTATCTCCCGATATAAAGTATATATAAAGTATATTATCTCCCTATATAAAGTATATATATATATATATACAGTTATATTATCTCCCTATATAAAGTATATATAAAGTATATTATCTCCCTATATAAAGTATATAACAGTAATATTTATCTCCCTATATAATAAGTATATATAAAGAATTTATCTCCTATATAAAGTATATATATATTATACAGTATATTTATCCCTATATAAGTTATATATAACAGTATATTTTATCTCCCTAATAAAGTATATATTAAAGTATATTTATATACCTATATAAGTATATATAAAGTATATTATCTCCCTGTATAAAGTATATATAAGTATATTATCTCCCATATAAAGGATATAGTACGTATATTTATATCACTATATAAAGTATATATACAGTATATTTATCCCCTATATATAAAGTATATTATCCCCTATATAAAGTATAATAAAGTATATTATATCCCTATAAAGTATATTTATCTCCCTATATAATATATATTGTTATCAGTATATGTATCTCCCTATATAAAGTATATATTACAGTATAAGTATATCCCTATAAAAGTATATATACAGTATATTTATCTCCTATTATAAAGTAATATACAGTATTTATCTCCCTTCTAAAGTAATATACAGTATATTTATCTCCCCTATAATAAAAGTATATTTATCTCCCTATAAAAGCATATAATACAGTATTTATCTCCCTATATAAAGTATTATAAAGTAATTTTATCTCCTATATAGAAAGTATATTTATTTCCCATATATAAAGTATATATATAACGATATATATCTCCCATAAAAGTATATATACAGTATATTTATCTTTCCCCCTATATAAAGTATATATAGTCCCTATATAAAGTATAATAAAGTTATTATCTCCCATATAAAGTATATATATACAGTATATTTATCTCCTATATAAAGTATATTATATTATTCCCTAATACAGTATATAAAATATTTATCTCCCTATATAAAGTATATTTATCTCCCTAATAAAAAGTAAATATACAGTATATTATCTCCCATATTATAAAGTATATAGTATCCCTATATAAAGTATATAGAAGATATATTCTCCCAATATAAAGTATATTTATCTCCTATATAAAGTTATATACAGTTATTTATCTCCCTATAAAAAGTATATATATATCAGTTATATATCTCCCATTATAAAGTATATATAACGTATATTTATCTCCCTATATAAAGTATATATAAAGTATATTTATCTCCCTATATAAAGTATAAGACAGTATATGTATCTCCTACTATAAAAGTATATATACAGTAGTTTATCTCCCTATATAAAGTATACTATATTTAAAGTATATTTATTCTCCCTATATAAAGTATATATACAGTATATTTATCTCCCTATATAAAGTAGATATAAAGTATATTTATCTCCCTCATATAAAAGTATATATAAAGATATTTATCTCCCTATATAAGTATATTTATCCCTATATAAAGTATATATATATAGTATATATTTACCCCTATATAAAGTATATATACAGTATATTTACTCCCTATAAAAGTTATATATAGTTATATTTACCTCTAATAAAGTAATATAAAGTATATTATCTCCCTATATAAAGTAAATATATAGTATATTTATCCCTATATAAAGTATATTAAAGTAGTTATTTATCTCCTATATTAAAGTATATATATAGTATATTTATCTCCCTATATAAGTATATACAAAGTATATTTATCCCTATATAAAGATAAACAATATTTATCTCCTATATAAAGTATATATTACAGATATTATCTCCTATTATAAGTATATATAAAGAGATTATCTCCCTATATAAAGTATATATAAAGTATATTTATCTCCCTATATAAAGTATATAGATATATATATATTACAGTAATTTATCTCCATATATAAAGTATATAACAGTATATTTATCTCCCTATATAAAGTATATATAAAATAGTATATTTATTCTCCCTATATAAAGTATATATACAGTATATTTATCTCCCTATATAAAGTATATAGATATATGATATTATCTCCCTATATAAAGTATATATACAGTTATATTTATCTCCCTATATATATATAAGGATATTATAAAGTGATAGTTACTCCCTATATAAAGTATATATACAGTATATTATCTCCTATATAAAGATATATAGACGTATATATTTACCTATTATAAAGTATAATAAAGTATAGTTATCTCCCTATATAAATGTAGATATAAAGTTTAGTGGAGGCCCGATAGAAAGCCAGATATATAAGGAGAAGTAGCGCCTAGATAGAAAGGATAGAGCGAGAGAGTGTGAGAGAGAGCGGATAGAGACAGTAGATGTGATCGCCATAGAGAAAGGAGATAGGAAGGGAGAGGGAGCGCCGAGAGAAGGTATTTGGCACTCCCTATCAGGTAGTTAGGATTGGCACTCCCGCATACAGGTAAGTAGGTTGGCACTCCCTATACAGGAAAGTAGGTTGTCACTTCCCACACAGGTAAGTAGGTTGGCCTTCTCCTATATAGGTAAGTCTGGTGTTGCACTCTATACAGGAAAGTATGTTAGCACTTCTCTATCAACAGTAAGTAGGTTGCCTCCCATACAGTCGATCTTAGGTTTGCACTTGCCTATCCAGTAAGTATGTTGGCACAACCCACACAGGTAAGTAGGTTGGGCACTGCCCTCTACAGTAAGTAGTTTTGGCTACTCCCCTACACAGGTTAGTAGGTTTGCACTTGCCTATACAGGAAAGTAGATTGGCACTCCCTACACAAGTAAGTAGGTTGCACTTCCCTTTAAGTCAGTAGGTTGCACTACCACTACACAGGTAGTAGTTAGCACTCCCTATACGGGTAAGGATTGCAACTACCTATACGGTTAGTGGTGGCACTCCCTATACAGGTAGTAGGTTGGCCCTCCCTATAACAGTTAAGTAGGTTTATGCACTCCCTATACAGTTTAGAGGTGTGGCAACCCCTATACAGAAGTAGGTTTATCACTCCCATTACAGGCAAATTAAGTTAGCACTCCCTATACAGGTAAGTAAGGGTGGCACTACTTGCCATATCAGGTAAGTAGGTTGGCAATTCCTATACAGGTAGTAGGTGGGCACTCCTATACAGGTAGTAGGGTGGCCTCCCTATACAGTTCATTGTTGCACTCCCTATACAGGAAAGTATGGTTGCACTCCCTATACAGGAAAAGTAAGGTGGCACTTCCCTATACGGTAAGTAGGTTTGGCCACTCCCTATACAGGTATTAGGTTTGCACTTCCCTATACAGGCAAGTAGGTTGGCACTCCCTATACAGGTAAGTAGGTTGGCACTCCCTATACAGGTAAGTAGGTTGGCCTATAATATTGGCTAATGTTAAGTGGTACTGTCCGTACAGGTAAACTAACATACACGTAACCTACACAGCCTTGTAGGGGGAGGTAGACTTAAAGCGCCAACAGAAAATACAGCAGAACTTCTTATAGAAAGTAGTTCACATGCTCCTGTCATAATATAGAATGATTGGGCCTATACACCAACAATATCAATTGTACTATCGCTGTATGATTGGTAGAAAGGTTCACGAGAAAAGACAATCACAGCCAGATTCCCGCCAATGTCCGTTTTCCCTTCTTTCTTTTCGTGTGCAGGGCATTTCCGATCTCTTCCACAGCCAACGAACGTTCACAGTCGGCGCCGGGAACATACATAAATGTCCTAAAATTTCCTTCCGCCATGGTGATTAATTGTGTGTAATGAATATATAGGGAGTTGGCCACAGGGATCTTTCATTTTTTAAAGATTGTGTGTGCCAAGTCCCTATCTACCGTGTGCAATAGGGACACTGATCACATGGGCCAATGATCACACAATACCAACATTTTTGCATGTATGGGCCCACTTAACTGGGGAACGAAAATCAAAGCAACGGATGGTGCCAATGGCTCGCCATTGAAACCCAACTACAGAACCAGGGTCACTGTACAAACCCCCCACATAATCTACGGCACAATAGAGAGCAGCACGGAAATCCTCACCGTAGCAATCAGGAGCAGTATCATCACCGCAGGGTAAACCAGGTTCCTCTGCCAGACAGAAGCTTTCTTGCTTCTTTCTTTAGAAGATATAAAATAGACCTTTAATAAATACGAATTTTCTTACAATTCTTTGTCACCATGGTTCCTGAATGACCTCGAAGATCATAATATTAAATCTGCATTCATTCCTGTAAATTATATCCTTATAATCAGTGTTAAGCTATGTCCTCAGTTATAATCAGTGTTTAGCTAATTTCAAGCAGTTATAATCATGTTTAGGCTATGTCAATCATTATAATAGTGGGTTATAGCTATGCATCAGTTTAAATCATGTTTAGCATGTCCATCAGTTATAATCAGTTTTTAGCTATGTTTATCATTTATAATCAGTGTTTAGCTATGTCATCAGTTATAATCAATGTTTTAGCTCTGTCATCCGTTATAATCAGTTTTAAGCTATGTCCATCATTTAATCATTTTTAGCTATGTCCATCAGTTATAATCAGTGGTAGGCTATGTCCCCATTTATAATCAGTTTTTAGCTATGTCATCGAGTTATAATCAGTGTTTAGCTATGTCATCAGTTATAATCAAGTGTTTTAGCTATTCATCATCTTATACTCATGTTTTAGCTTAATGTCACAGTTATAATCAGTGTTTTTAGCTATGTCCATCAGTTAAATCAGTGTTTTTTAGCTATGTCATCAGTTATAATCAGTGTTTTAACTATGTCATCAGTTATAATCAGTGGTTAGCTATTTCATCAGTTATAATCAGTGTTTCCAGCTAGGTCATCAGTGATAATCAGGTTTTAAGCTATGTTACAGTTATAATCCGTGTTTTAAGCATGTCCCATCAGTTTTCTAATCCATGGTTTAGCAATGTCATCAGTTTATATCATTGTTTTAGAGCTATGTCATCCTTAACTCAGTGTTTTAGGCTATGTCATCATTTTACCATCAGTGTTTAGCTTATGTCCATCAGTTACAATCATGTTTAGTCTATGTCAATAGTTTCATCAGTGTTTAGCTATGTCATCAGTTTATAATCATTGTTTATCTACGTCATCATTTAATAATCAGTGTTTCAGCTTGCATCAGTTACAACATTGTTTAGCTATTTATCAGTTATAATCAGTGTTTTAGCTATGCAATCATTATAATCCAGTGTTTAGCTATGTCATCATTTATAATCAGTGTTAGCTATGTCATCATTTTTATAATCGGTGGGTTTTTAGCTTAATGTCATCAGTTTATAATCATGTTTAGCTAGGTCATCAGTTATAATCAGTGTTTAGCATGTCAACCATTATAATCATGTTTAGTCTATGTCATCATTTATAATCAGGTGGTTTAGCTATGTCATCAGTTACAATCATTGTTTAGCTATGCCATCTGTTTATAATCAGTGTTTAGCTATGTCATCAATTATACTCCAGTGTTTACTATGTCATCCATATAAATCCGTGGTTTAGCTATTCATCAGTTTGATATCTGTTTAGGCTATGTCTCAGTTGTAATCAGTTGTTTTAGCTATGTCAATCTGTTATAATCAGTGTTAGCTCATGTCATCAGTTATAATCAGGTTGAGCTATGTCAGCATTATAACAGTGTTTTAGCTATGTCAATCAGTTATAATCAGTGTTTAGCTATGTCATCAGTTATAATCTTGTTTAGCTATGTCCATCAGTTATAAATCAGTGTTTAAGCTGTGTAACCATCCCGTTATAATCATTGTTTTAGCTATGTCTCATCTAATCAGTGTTTAGCTATAGTCATCAGTTCTACTCAGTGTTTATACTATGTCATCAATTTCTAATCAGTGTTTAGCTTTGTCATCAGTTTTATATCTGTTTAGGCTGTCATCAGTTTAATAATCAGTGTTTAGCTGTCATCAGTTTATAATCAGTGGTTTAACTGTCATCAGTTTATAATCAGTGTTTAGCTATGTCATCAGTTATAATCATGTTTTTTACTCTGTGGCATCAGTTATATCAGTGTTTTAGCTATGCCATCAGTTATAATCAGTGTTTTTAGCTATTTGATCAGTTATTTCGTGTTTCTCTATGTCCAATCATTTATCATCAGTGTTAGCTATGTCCTCAGTTTATAATCAGTGTTTTTAGCTATGTCCTCAGTTTATAAATCAGTGTTTAAGCTTGTCATCATGTTATATCAGTGTTTTAGCTATGTCATCCGTGATAATCAGTGTTTTAGCTATGTCTCCGTTATAATCAGTGTTTAGCTATGTCATCGTTATAATCACTGATTCTACTTATGACAAAGCTAACCACAGATTATACTGATGACATGCTAGCCCCTGATTATACGGATGACAGATAAACACTTTATAACTGATGACTAGGCTAAACACTGAATGATAACTGATGACAGATAACACTGATTATTAACTGATGACATAGCTAAACCTGATAATAACTGATGAATATACTTAACACTGAATATAACTGATCACATATCTAAACACTGATTATTGATGGCATAGCTAACACTGAAATTATAACTGATGACATAGCTACCACTGTGAATTATAACGATGACAGCTAAACCACGGATTATAACTGATGACCTAGCTAAACACTGATTATAACTGATGACATAGCTAAACCTGATTATAAAACTGATGACATAGCTACACACTGATTATAACTGATGCATAGCCTACAAAAAACCTTATTATAACTGATGACCATAGCTAACACTGATAGAACTGATTGACATACTAACAACTGATTAGAACGGAATGACAATAGCTAAACACTGATTAGAACTGATGACTAGCTCAACACTGATTAGAACTGATGACATAGCTAAACACTTGATTCGAACTGAATGAACATATCCTAAACACTGATTAGACTGAATGACATAGCTACACACTGATTAGAACTGATGACATAAAGCTAAACCGGATTAGAACTGATAATCAGTGTTAGCTATGTCATCATTTTTTTAATCATTTTTTAGCTGTCATCAAGTGTCTAATCAGTGTTTTAGCTTATGTCCTCAGTTCTAATCAGTGTTTAGCTATGTCATCAGTTCTAAATCGGTATTGTAGCTGTCATCAATTATAATCAGTGTTTAGCTATGTCATTCAGTGGTTTAATCAGTTTTAGTTTACTTTCATAACTGAATGACAGCTAAATACCGATTTCATAACTGATGACCATAGCTAAACACCGATTATAACTGATGACATACCTAAACACCGACTTTAAACTGATGACATAGCTAAACACTGATTATAACTGATGGCATAGCTAAACACTGATTATAACTGATAATCAGTGTTTAGCTATGTCATCAGTTTTAATCAGTTTTTAGCTGTCATCAGTTCTAATCAGTGGTTTTACCTATGTCATCATTTTCTAATCAGTGTTTAGCTTATGGTCATCAGTTTCTAATCGGTATGTAGCTGTCATCAGTTATAATCAATGTTTAGCTATGTCATCAGTTTTAATCAGTTTTTAGCTGTCATAACTGATGACAGCTAAATACCGATTATAACTGATGACATAGCTAAACACCGATTATAACTGATGACATACCTAAACACCGATTAGAACTGATGACATAGCTAAACACTGATTTAGAACTGCATGGCATAGCTAAACACGATTATAACTGATGGCATAGCTTAAACACTGATTATAACTGATGACATAGCTTAAACCTTGATTAATAACTGAATAGGCATCATCTAACACTGAATATACAACTGATGGCAATAGCTAAAACTGATTATAACTGATGACATCGCGAAACACTGATTATAACTGATGTACAAGGAGCTAAACACTGATTATAACATAGCTACACTGAGTATAACGAATGACATAGCTAAACACTGATTAAACTGATGACAGCTAATACTGATTATAACTGATGACAGCTACAATACTGATTATAACTGATGACATCGTCTAAACACTGCGATTATCCTGATGACATAGCTAACCTGATTAGAACTGATGATATAGCTAAACACTGATTGAACTGATACTCGCGCTAAATAGCTAAACACCTGATTATAATGGATGAAACTAGCTTACCATGATTAGAACTGATGACATAGCTAAACCTGTATTAAAACTGATGACATAGCTAAACATTGATTATCCTGAATGCATAGCTAAACACTGATTACTAACGATGGCCATAGCTAAACACTGATAGAACTGATGACCATAGCTAATCATGATTATAACTGATGACATAGGCTAAACAACTGATTATAAACTGATGACATAGCACCAACTGATTATAACTGATGAGCATAGCTACACACTTGATATAACTGATGACATAGCTAAACACTGATAACTGATGACTAGCTAAACACTTGATTATAACTGATGACTGCTTACACTGATTAGAACTGATGACAGGCTAACACTGATTAAAACTGATGACATGCTTACACAATGTATTATAACTGATTCCATAGCTTAAACACTTGATTATAACTGCTGCCAATCTAAACACTGATTAGAACTGAATGGACCATCGCTAAGCCTGGTTAATCACTGGATGACATAGCTAAACACACCTGATTATAACTGCTGACATAGCTAAACACTGATAATAACTGATGACCTAGCTGAACAACGAATATAACTGATGACATGCTAAACACGATTATAACTGATGCCACTAGCTTAACACTGATTGAACTTATGACATAGCTAAACCTCATATTAATAACTGATGACATAGCTAAACTGATTAAAACTTGATGACATAGCTAACCCTGATTTATCCTGATGACAATAGCTAAACACCGATTATAACTGATTACATCGCTAAACACTGATTAGAACTGATGACACAGCTAAACACTCATTAAAACTGATGCATAGCTATGTCATCATTTAAAATATGTGCGCCAGCCTGATTATATACACACACTTACAGTATTATAATATAAAACAATAGATAACGTTTGTGAAGGTGTTCTGCACTCAATCCCAAACCATTTTTCCCCATTCAGGTGCTACCAGGTTTGTTAACCTACTCCATCCTTACACCAATCACGATTCCAATCATATATATTAACATCCCGGGCAATCTGAATTCATACTGTGAATTTTTATTTCACGTTTCAAAACAGGCCGGGCCGTCTTCATCATTATTGTCCTGATGAAGAATAACATCATTATGTCCTGATGAAGAATAACATCATTATTGTCCTGATGAAGATAACATCATTATTGTCCTGATGAAGAATAACATCATTATTGTCCTGATGAAGAATAACCTCATGATTCCCTGATGAGAATAACATCATTATTGTCCTGATGAAGAATACATCATTATTGTCCTGATGAGAAATAACAGTCATTATTGTCCTGATGAAGAATAACATCATTATTGTCCTGATGAAGAATAACATCATTATTGCCCTGATGAAGACCAGCGTGTTGTTGAAACATTGAAATAAAATTCACATGTATGAATTCCGTGTGCCCGGGAATTACTTATATAGGATATTAAACATACCAAATGTCTATAATATATGAAATATTGGTACCAACCTAGTTGAGACTTCATGGTCTTTGTGTTTATCAGGTCCTGTTCAATCCGCTTTATATTGTTATCGACCGTACAGTTTCCACCTATCAAACAATAAAATGTTACCTGTAATTACACATCATTAATGGATTTCAGTTCAGTGTGGAATATTCCTTTAAAAATCCTTTCACTAAAAGTAAAAAGATTAATTCTGGTCAAATTCATTACCCAACACATAATTGGAACACAATGCGATCTAGGTGAGGCATCCATACTCACGCCTTACGGTTAAAACGTGCAGGGAGATGCAACTTCCAGCGATAAAAATACTTTATATAGGGAGATAAATATATTTTATATATACTGTATATAGGGAGATAAATATACTTTATATATACTTTATATAGGGAGATAAATATACTTTATATATACTTATATATGGAGATAAATCTACTTTATATATACTTTATCGTAGGGGAGATAAATATACGGTATTATATTCTTATAATAGGGAATAAATATACTTTTCTATAGATACTTTATATAGGGAGATAACTATACTTATATATACTTTATATAGGGAGATAATACTCTTATATATGGGAGATACATATACTGTATAGTATACTTTATATAGGGAGATAATATACTTAATTACTTTATATAGGAGATAAATATACTTATAATCTTTAATGGGCGATAATATAACTTATATATACTTTATATAGGGAGAGATAAAATATCTTAATATCGTTTATATGAGAACAATCCTGTATATTATACTTTATATAGGGAGATAAATATACTTTATATATACTTTTATATAGGGAGATAAATATCTGTAGTATATACTTTATATAGGGAAAAATACTTAATATACCTTATATAAGTTGGAAATCATATACTTATATAGGGAGATAACTATACTGTAAATATACTTTATTATGGGAGATAAATATACTGTTATATACGTTATAATAAGGGAGATAACTATATGTATATAAGACTTTATATAGGGAGATAACTATACGTATATTACTTTAATATAGGAGATAAATATACTGTATATATACTTTATATAGGGATAATATATACGTAATATATACTTTATATAGGGGATAATATACTTATATACTATTTAATATATGGAGATAAATATACTTATATAATACTTTATATGGGAGATACATATACGTATATATACTTTAATATAGGAGATAATACTCTTTTATATATACTTTATATAGGAAGATAAATAACTTAATATATACTTTATTAGGGAGATAAATATACTTTTATATACTTTTATATAGGGATAATAAATCTACTTCATATATACTTTATATAGGGAGATAAATATACTTTATACATACCTTATATAGGGAGAATAAATATTACTTTATATATCCGTTATATAGGGAGAATAAATATACTGTTATATACTATAGGGAAATAACTTTATACTTTAATCTTATAGGAGATAAATATATTTAATATATACTTTATATAGGGAGATAAATATACTTCATATATCTTTATATAGGAGATAAATATACTTTAGTATCTCTTTATATAGGGGAAAAATTACTTCATATATACTTTTATATAGGAGATATAATATACTTATTATACTTATATAGGGAGAATAAATATACTTCATATATACTATTGGGAGATAAATATACTGTATATATATTCTTTATATAGGGAGATAAATATACGTATATATACTTTTCGATAGGAGATAAATATCCTTCATATATACTTTATATAGGGAGATAAATATACTTTATAATACCTTATATAGGGAGATCATATACTTTATATAATACTTTATATAGGGAGATAAATATACTGTATATATACTTTCTATAGGAGATCCATAACTGTAATATATCTTTATATAGGTAATAATATACTGTATATCTATACTTTATATGGAGATAATATACTTTATATAGGGAGATAAATACTGTAATATATCCGTTATATAGGGAGATAAATATACTTTAATATAACTTTATATATGGAGTATATACTCTATTACTTTATATAGGAGATAATATACTTTTATAGATAGGGAGATAAATATACTTTATATTACTTTATATAGGAGATAAATATACTGTATATATACTTTATATAGGAGTAAATATACTTTTTATACATATCTTATATAGGAGATAACAATATCTTTATATAATATACTTTATATAGGGAGATAAATATACTTCATTATACTTTTAATAATAGTGGAGATAATATACTTTAACTATTACTTTTAATAATAGCGGGAATAAATATACCTTTGATAGATACTTATATATAGGGAGATAAATATCCTGTATAGATACTTATATAGGGAGAATAAATATACTTATATATCTATATACTTTATATAGGAGATAAATCTACTTTATATACTTATATAGGTAGATAAATTATATACTTTATAACGTAATACGTTATATATATAGGAGATAATCTACTTTTATTATGGAGATAATAACAACTGATATATACTTATATAGGGAGATAAATATACTGTATATATAACTTTATATAGGGAGATAAATTATACTTTAATATAGGAGATAATCATACGTTATATAGGGAGTAAATATACTGTATATATACTTTATATATAGGGAGATAAATATACTGTATATATACTTATATAGGAGATAAATATACTTTATATATCTGTATTAGGGAGATAAATATACTGTATATTACTGTATATAGGGAGATAAATATACTTAATATCTTATATAGGGAGATAAATATACTGTATATATACATACTTTATATAGGGAATAAATATACTGTATATATACTTTAATAGGAGATAAATATACTGTATATATAACTTATATAGGGAGATAGTATACTTTATATAGGTAGTATATATATACTGTATATTACTTTATCAGGGAGATATATATACTGTATATATCCTTATATAGGGAGAATAAATATACTGTTAAATTCTTTATATAGGGAAAATATACTGTATATAGGGATATATACTGTATTATCTTTTATAGGATATATATATATACTGTATATATACTTTATATAGGGAGATATATATACTGTATATATACTTTATATATACTTTATATAGGGAGATATATATACTGTATATATACTTTATATAGGGAGATAAATATACTGTATATATACTTATTATATCGGAGTAGATAATATACTGTATTTTATACTTTATATAGGGAGATAATATACTTTATATAGGGAGATAAAGATACGTATATCTATTCTTTATATAGGGAGATAAATATACTGTATATATATATCGACTTTATATAGGGAGATAATATACTTAATATATACTTATATAGGGAGATAAATCTGCTGTTATATATACTATATACTTTATATAGGGAGATCATATACTTTATAGCTTTATCTATAAATATACTACTTTATATAATATGGGGAAATAATATATCTTATATAGATACGTTATTAGGGAGATAAATAACTGTATATATACTTATATCGGGAGATAATATACGTATCTAAATATCTACTTTATATAAGGGAGAATAATTACTACTTATTATATAACTTAATATGCGATACATATACTTTATTATAGGCTTTAGAGGGCCTAATACTATACTTTGATAATCTACTTTTATGGGAGATAAATAGTACTGTAAATATACTTTATATAGGGAGACTAACTATACTGTATATATACTTATATAGGGAGATCAATATACTGTTTATATATCCTATTATTAGGATAATAGCTATTATAGGTATACCTCATATCCAATAATTACTAATTATCTACTTTATATAGGGAGATAAATATACTTGTAATATCCTTTATATATAGGGAGATAAATATACTATATCTATATTTATATAGGAGAATAAATATACTGTATATATACTTTATTAGTGGATGATAACTATACTGTAATATATATTATTTTATATAGGGAGATAATTATACTTTAATATACTTTTAATTAGGAAAACTATTTATTCTTTATATAGGGAGTATAAATATACTGTATATATATTTATATACGGGAGATAATATACTAAGTATATATATAACTTTATTGGGATAAATATACTGTTATCTATACTTTATATAGGGAGATAAATATACTGATTTATTAACTTATATATAGGGAGATAAATATACGTATAGCTTAGGGAAAATATATATATCCTTTATATAGGGAGATAAATATACTGTATAAATATATTATATAGAGATAAATATCTCTTATATATAGATGGGAGATAATATACTGTATATATACTAAGAATATACTTATATATATTTAATAAGGAGATAAATTACTTTTATATAATGGGAGAAAAATATCTTTAATATACTTTATAATGGGAGATAGAATATACTTTTATATATACTTTATAATAGGGAGATAATAACTCGTATATATACTTATCTGGGAGATAAATTACTTTATATATACTTTTATATAGGGGAGATAAATATACTTTATATACCGTTTATATAGGGAGAAAATATACTGATATATACTTTATATGGGAGATAAATTATCCTTATAATACTGTTATATAGGAGATAAAATATACTTTTATACATATACTTTATTAGGGAGATAAATATAACATATAATATACTTTATAGATAGGGAGAATACATATACTGTATATAATACTTTATAAAGGAGATAAATTACTTATATGATATAAATATCTTTATATATAATATAGGAGATAAATATACTTTATATAGTGAGAATAATATACCTTATATATACTTTTCATAGGGAGATAAATACAATCATACGTTTATATAGGGAGAGAATATACTTTATATATACTTATATCGGGAGAGATAACATATATATATATTATATAGGATTATATACTTTATGGTAGATAAATATCTTATATATACTTTATATAGGGAATAAATATACTATTATATACTTTAAGTATATAGATAAAGGAGTATAACTGTATATATACCTTTTATAGGGAGATAAATATACTTCTATATATACTATTATATGGGAAGATAAATATACTTTATATAAATAATATCTCATATCTTTATTAGGGAGATCAAATATACCTGGTATTATCTTTTATATAGGGAGATAATATACTTTATATAGGGAATAACTTCATATTATTTACGGACGATAAATATACTTTAATATACTTTAATACAGGAATAATTTACTGTATATATACTTTATATCAAGGGAGATAATATACTGTATACTACTTTAATAGGGAGATACATATACTGTATATATACTTAATAAGGGAGATAAATATGCTTTATATATACATAAATATACTAGGCATTAATAATATTACTTTATATAGGGAGGATAACATATACTGTAACTTATCTGATAAACTGTATATATACGTTTGGAGATAAATATACTTTATCTTAACAGGGAGATTAAATAACTTTATATATGTTATATAGGGGATAATATCTATTTATATCGTTTAATAGGAGATAAATATACTGATATATATACTTTATATAGGGAAGAATATATAATATACTTATAGAATATATATACTTTATATAGGGAGATAAATATACTGTATCATATACGTTATTAGGAGATAAATATACGTTTATATACTACTTTAATATAGGAGATACATATCCTTTATACGGATAATCTACTTTATATAATATAAGGGAGATATATACGATATATATAAGATATACTTTAAATAGGGAGATAAATATACCTTTAATACTTAAGGGAAGATAATAATAACTGTATATAATTTTTTATATAGGAGATAAATATACTGTATATATATTCTTTTATAGGCGAGAAATATCTTAATATATACTTTATAACGGTAGGATAAATATACTGTTTAATATAATACTTTATATAGGGAGATAACATTACTGTATATATACTTATATAGGGAGATATATCTGTATCTTACTTTATATAGGGAGAATAAATTACTTTATCTATCGTTTAGGAGAGAAATATACTTTATAATAGATTGATAATATCTGTAAGATCCATACTTTATCATCAGGGGATCACTATATTTGTTATATACTTTTATAGGAAATAAATATACTTTCTATAGGAATAAAATCTTTATATATTCTTATAGGAGATAAATACCTGTATCATTGCTTTATAAGGGATATACCTAATATTCCTTTTTATATAGGGAGATACTATACTATACGTATACTTCTTTAATATAGGGAGATCATATGTCAATATATATACTTTTATAAGGGAATATAATATACTGTATATATATTATACTTTATCATAGGAGTATAAATATCCTGTATATTGAACTTATTAGGGAGATATCTACTATTATCTTTATATGGGAGATAAATATACTCTTTGATAATCTCTTATATAGGAGTAGGATGAATGATATATAGTATATAATAATGTATATATACTAATATAGGGAGATAACTACTTATATATACTTTGATATAGGGACGAATAAATATACTGTTATATATTTTATACGAGATATACTTTATTATCTTAATGGGAGATCAAATATACTGTAATGATACTTTAATATAGTGACGATATCTATAGTAATTCTAAGGATAAATCTGCTATTTATTACCTTTATATATGGAGCTAACTAATACTTTATATATACTTTATATAGGGAGATATAAATATAATACTTTATTATAGGGAGATAAATATACTGTTAATATAGTACTTTATATAGGGAGATACATTAGACTCTGTCTATACTTTTATATAGGGAGAAATATATACTTTATATAGGGAGATAAATATACTTTAATACTATAGGGAGATACAATATACTTTATATATACTTTATATAGGAGAAAATATAATATATACTTTATTAAGGAGATAATATACTTTAATATACTTTATATCAGGGAAGATAAATTACTTATATAATCTCTTTAGGGGAGATAAATATCTTTATATAACTTGGGAGATCAATATAAACCCCTGTATATATACTTTATAAGGGAGATAAATATTTCTAATATAGGGATAATACTTTATACAGGAGATAATATACTGTATAATATACTTTTATTATAGGGTCGATAAATATACTGTATATATACTTTATTATAGGAGTTAAATATCTGTATATATACTTTATATAGGGAGATAAATATACTGTTATATATACTTTATATAGGGAATAAATATCTTTTTCTATAGGGATATAAATATTTACTTTATATATACTTTATATAGTAGATAATTATACTTTATTCGGGGGGTAATATACTGTTATATATACTTTATATAGGAGATAAATATACTGTATATAACTTTATATCGGAGATATAGTACTGTATATCTACTTTTATTAGGGAGATACAATATACTGTAATATATCTTATATAGGGAGATAATATACTTTATTAGGGAATAAATATACTGTATCTATACTTTATATAGGGAGATAAATATACTGTATTATAGTTATATAGGGAGATCAATATACTGTATATATACTTTAATATAAGGGAGATTAAATATACTGTTATATACTTTTATAGGAGATAAATATACGTTATATAGACTTTATATAGGAGATAAAATATACTTCATATATACTTTATTAGGAGTATATTCCTTATATATACTTTTATATAGGGAGATAAATTCCTGTTTAATATACTTTATTCGGAGATAAATAGACTTTAATATATACTTTATATAGGAAGAATAAAATATACTGTATAATCTTTATATGGGAGATAAATATACTTTATATCTACTTTATTAGGGAGATAAAAATCTACTGTCTATATACTTTCTATAGGCTAAATATACTTTTATACATACCTTATATAGGGAGATAATATAACTTCATATATACTTTATATGGAGATAAAATTACTTTATACATACCTTATATAGGGAGATACATATACTTTATATATACTTTAATATAGGGGAGATAAATATCCTGTAAAATCTATACTTATATAGGAGATAAATATACTTTCTATCCTTTATATAGGGAGATACATATCTTTATTATACTTTTAATATAGGGAGATAAAGATACTTCATTATACTTTATATAGGGAGATAAATATACTTTCGATATACTTTATACTGGGAGATAAATATACTTTCATATATACTTATATAGGGAGCAATACATATACTTTATAATATACTTTATATAGGGAGATACATTAGCTTCCAATAGACTTATATGGGAGATAAATATACTGTAAATATATACTTTTATTAGGGAGATAATATACGTTATATATACTTTAATATGGGAGATAAATATACTGTCTATTACTTTTATATAGGGAGATAACTATACTTTTATATATACCTTAATATAGGGAGATAATTAACTTTTATATTACTTTAAATAGGGAGATAAATATCCTGTATTATACTTTATATAGGGAGATAAATAACCTGTATATATCCTTTTTATGGGAGATAAATCTACTGTATTATATATACTTTTATATAGGGGGAGATAAATATCCTTTATTAGGGATGTAAATATCTGTATATATAACGTTATATAGGGAGATAAATATCCTTTAATCTATACTTTATATAGGGAGATAAAATATCCTTCCATATATACTTTATATAGGGAGATAAAATATACTTTAATATATACTTTATATAGGAGATAAATATCTGTATATATACTTTTATAGGGGAGATAAATATACTTGTATATACTTTAATAGGGAAATCAATATACTTAGATACTTTATATAGGAGATAAATATACTTCATATATACTTTATTATAGGAGATAAAATATACTGTTTATATCTTATATAGGGAAGATAAAATATACTTTATATATACTTTATAATAGGAAGATAAATCCTATCTGTATATATACTTTATAATAGGGATGATAAATATTGACTTTATCTATGCTTTATAATAAGGTGAATAAATATACTTCATATATACTTTCCTAGGGAGATAATATACTTTATACATACCTTATATAGGGAGATCAATATACTTATATATCCTTTCTACGGGAGATAATATCGTATATATACTTTTCTAGGAGATTCAATAATACTTTATATATACTTATATAGGAGAATAACATACTTTTTTTATATACTTTATTATGGAGAATAATATACTTCATATTACTTAATATGGGCAGATAATATACTTTATATATACTTTATATAGGGAGATAAATATAACTTCATATATACTTTATTAGGGGATAAATATACTTTATATATCCTTTATCATTATGAGATAAATAGACTTTCATATATACTTTATATAGGGATTAAATTCATACCTGTATATATACTTTATATAGGAGATAATATACTTTTATATACTTTATATAGGTGAGATAAATATACTACAATAATATATAACTTTATATAGGGAGATAATATACTTTATTATACCTTTATATAGGAAGATAATATACTTTATTATATACTTTATATAGGGATATACATATACTGTTATATACTTTATTTAGGAGATAAATATACTTTAGATAACCTTTCTAAAGGGAGATCAAATATACTGTATATATATACTTTATAAATAGTGAGATAAATATACTTTATATAAGGGAGATAATATACTGTATATAACGTTATATAGGGGATTAAATTATACTTTATAATACTTTATATAGGGATATCAATATACTTCATATATACTTTATATAGGAGATAAATATCTTTTTATCTACTTTTTATATCGGGAGATAAATTTACTGTATAATATATTTATAATAGTGAGATAAATATACTTTATATATACTTTAATATAGGTGAGATAAATACTTTAATAATATATACTTTATATAGGGAATAAATAGACGTCATATATACTTTATTCAATATAGGGAGATCATATACTTTATATAACTTTTATAGAGGAGGATACATTACGTTATATATATACCTGTTATATGGGAGATAAATAATAATCTATACTGTATATCTCGTTAGAAGGGGGGGTTGTTGTGGGGAGATAATATACTATAATATATACTTTATATAGGGAGATCAAGATACTGTATTATACTTTATCTAGGGAGATAAATATACTTCATATATATTTTTAGGGGAGATAAAGATACTTATATTACTTTATATAGGAGATAAATACACTTTATATAGGGAGAAGATAAATAACTGTATATTTACTTTTATATAGGGGATAAATATACTGTATTACTTTATATAGGGAATAAATTATACTTTTATATAGGGAGAATAAATTACTTTTCTATAGGGGAGATAACTAATACTGTATATATTACTTTATATATGGAGATAAATATACCTGTAAATCTATACTTTTATATAGGGAGATAATATACTTTATATATACTGTATATAGGGAGAATAAATATACTGTATATATACTGTATATAGGAGATAAATATACTTTATATAATACTTTTATAGGAGATAAATATACTGTATATATACATACTTTATATAGGAATAACATACTGTAATTATTACTTTTATATAGGGATAACATATACTGTATATATATACTTTATATAGGAGATACTATACTTTATCTAGTGAGATATTATATATACTGTATATATCCTTTATACAGGGAATATCTATACTGTATATCTACCTTTATATAGGCGATAAAATATACTGGGGATATTCTTATATGTGAAGATAAATCTACTGTATATAGGAAGACTTATACTGTATCTTACTTATATAGGGAGTCTATATCATATACTGTAATATACTTTATATCGGGAGATATATATACTGTATATAGACTTTAATATAACTTATTATTATAGGGAGATTATATACTGTATATATACTTTATATAGGAATTCATATAACTGTATTATAACTTTTATCTAAAGGGAGATAAATATACTGTATTTAATACTTTATTCTAGGGAGATATATCCTTTATATATGAGATAAATATACTGTATATATCTTTAATATAGGGAGATAATATACTGTATATATATATAATATAAACTTTATATAGGAGATACATATACTGGTATATAATACTTTTATAGGTAGAAATAATATACTGTATATATACTTTTTATAGGAGATAAATATACTTATTACCATACTTCATATAGGGAAAGATAAATATACTTTATATATACTTCTATAGGGAGATAAATATAACTTAATATACTTTTATAGGGAGATAATATACGTATATATACAACTTTATATGGAGATAAATATACTATATATAGATCACTTTATATATGGAGATAATATACTTTATATAGGAGATAAATTATACTTTTATATATACTTTATTAGGGAGATAATATAACGTATATTACTTTATATAGGTAGATAATATACTGTATATATACTTTATATCGGGAGATAATATACTGTATATATATTATATAATTATATAATATATACTTTAATATAGGGGATAATTTACTTTATATATACTTTATATAGGAGATAAATAAACTTATATATACTTTATATAGGGAGATAAATATATTGAATTATACTTTATATCAGGAGATAAAAATAACTGTATATATATACTTTATATAGGGAGATAAATATACTGTAATATTACTTTCATATAGGGGATAATAAATTACCTTACTTTTATAAGGGATATATACTGTTATCTATATAGGAGATAAATATACTATATATATAATTTATAGGAGTAAAACTGTATATTCTTAAATATGGGAGA
This sequence comes from Hymenochirus boettgeri, assembly GCA_019447015.1. Taxonomy (NCBI): domain Eukaryota; kingdom Metazoa; phylum Chordata; class Amphibia; order Anura; family Pipidae; genus Hymenochirus; species Hymenochirus boettgeri. Next base: position 991,102 of record CM033474.1, on the reverse strand, counting down.
AAATATACTTCTATATATACTTTATATAGGGAGATCAATATACTGTATATATACTTTATATGGGAGATTAAATATACTCTTAGTATAGGATAAAGTTATACTTTTATCAGGGTAACTTTCTATAGAATGATTAGGATAACATACTTTATATCTATAGGGAGACTACAATCCGATTATATTATACTTATATACGGAGATAAACTATACTTTATCTAATACTAATAGGAGATAAATATACTTTTATATACTTATATAGGGAGATAATATATTAATATACATTAGGTAATATACTTATATATATAGGGAGATAAATATCACGATATCAATACGTTATTTAGGAGTAAATATACTTATCACTTTTATATAAGACTATATATCTTCGGAAATATATCCTATATATATCTTTAATAGGGAGATAAATATACTTATATACGTTATATAGGGAGATAATTACTTATATAGAGCTATAAATCTACTATAATATACTTTATAGGGATAAATATACTTTATATATATTTATATAGGGAAATAATAATATTATACTTTATATAGGAGATAAATATACTTTATATACTTTATATAGGGAGGAATAAATATACCTAGGAGTAGATAAGTACTTAAATTTCTTTATATAGGGATTAAATCTATTATATCCCTACTTAGAGATAAATATATTGGGAGATAAATATACTTATATATACTTTATTAGGGAGTAATAAATACTGTATTAATCCTTTTATATAGGGAGAGTAAATATACTTTAATATATACTTCATATAGGGGAGATAAAATAATCACATTTATATACTTGATATGGGAGATAAATATACTGTATATATATTCTTTTATAGGGAGATAAATATACTGTTATATACTTTATTAGGAGATATAATATCTTTATATAGGGAGAAAATAAATATTATGCGATATTATGATATACTTATAATAGGTGAGATAATTATACTTATATTACTTATGGGATGATACATATACTTATATATACCGGAGTACATATTATAACTTTATATAGGGAGAATAATATACTTTATACTATAGGGAGATAAAATAGTTACTGTATATATTATACTTTATATAGGGAGATATAAATATTTTATGCGATTTATATTATATATACTTTATTATAGGGAGATAAATATACTTTATTTATACGTTATATAGGGAGATTAATATACTTATATATACTTAGGAGCGAGAATATTACGTATAGAATAATTCTTTATATATACTTTATATAGGGAATATAAATTCATACTTTATATGGAATAAATCCTGTTACTTATAGGGAATAAATATACTTTATAGGGGGGAATATTATATCTTATATGGAATTGATATATATTATTGGGAACTATATTATATATACTATACGATAATACTTTATTGTATAAGGAGAAATTATACTTATATATGCTTATATAGGGAGTAAATATCTGTATATAAGATTACTGTATCATTTACGGGAGATAAATATACTGTATATATATATATACCTTTATATCAGGAGATAAAATTACTGTATATATAAGCTTATCTAGGGAGATAAATAATGTACTATATACTTTATATCGGGGAGATAAATAATGAATATACTTTATAGGGAGATAAATATACTTTCTTTATATATGATAAGGAATAAATAGTATATACTTTATATAGAAGATAATATATTATATAGGGAGATAAATTACTCCTTATATATACTGCTATAGGGACGATTAAATATCTGTATATATTTTTAGTAGGGAGATAAATATACTTAATATTTCTATTCTATTGGGGATAAATATACTGTATATAATCTATAAGGGAATTTTTTAAATGACTTCTTTAGTTTATATTATAGGGAGGATAAAATGACTTATATATACTTTATAATAGGGAGATAAATTATATAACTTTGTATAGGTAATATACTTTATATAGGGAGATAAATATACTGTATATATGAGATAGTACTTTAATAGGATATAACTATACTTTATCTTACTATATAGGAGATAAATATAACGTATATATACCTTTTCATAGGTACGATAAATATTACTTTGATATAATTCGTTAGATAGGGAGATAAATATATGTATATTATTATATAGGCAATATATCTTTATATGGGAGATAAATACTACTTTATATATGGACTAGTACTTTATATACGGGAGTACACTATACTGTATATGGTAAATCTATCCTAATATAGGGGAATAAATATACTGTATATATGATAAAATCTTTATATAGGGAGTGAATATACTTTATATACTTATATAGGGAGTAAATATCACTTGATATATACTTTATATAGGGAGATAAATATATGTATTATAACTTATATAGGGAAGATTAAATATACTGTAATAAACTTTATTGGGAGATACTATTACTTTGATAGATACTCTTTATAAAGGAGACTAAGATAATATATAACTTTATATGCGGGAAAAATAGATATATACTGTTATTGACTTATCTAGGGAGATAAATCTTCAAAACTTTAGTATCATATTTATCATAGGGAAATATATTATATATCTTATATAAGGGAGATAATATCTTTATATATACGATTATATGGGAGCTAACTAATATACGTATTACTTTATATAGGGAGTAATATTTAATATACTTTTATATAGGGAGATAATATACTTATATAAACTTAGGAGGGAGATAAATATACTGTATTATGAACTTTATAGGGGGTAAATATACTGTATATAATACTTTATCCAGGGAGATAAATATGGTATCTTATTACTTATTAGGGAGCAATTACTAATATACTTAGATGGGAGATCAATATACTTCATATATACTTTATTAGGGAAATAATATATTTAACTGTATATATTTTATAGTCGGAGATTAAATATACTGATATATATACTTTATAGGGAGATAACTTATATACTTTATATATGAGATAACTATCTTTATAAGCGAAACATATACTTTATTTAACTTTATAAGGGAGATAAATATCCTGCTATTATAATACTTTAATGGGAGATAATATACCTGTATATATATACTTCTAGGCAGATAAATACTGTACTTATATATACTTTATAAGGGAGATAAATTATCTATATATATATTTATATAGGGGTAATTCGTATAAATATACGTTTATAAGGGAGATAAATTATACTTTATATATACTTTATATAGGAGATAAATACTACTGTATATATACATTTATTAGGGAGATAAATATCTTTATATTGAGTATCTCTTTATATAGGGAGATAAATATACTTTTATATATAATTTAGTATAGGGAGATAAATATACTTTATAATCTGAGGAAATACTTTATATCTTTATATAGGGAGATAATATACTGTATATATACTTTCTATAAGGGAGATAATACGTTTATATATACTTTTATATGGGAGATAAATATACTTTATATATGACTTATATAGGGAGATAAATATACTGTATATATACTTTATATAGGGAGATAATATACTTTAATAGGGCAGATAATATAACTTCTATTTTGGAGATAAATATACCTTATAATATAAATTTGGTAACGTGGTGTACCCAGCTTAATACGTCGGAGTAAACAACAAAAAAAGTCCACCTTCCCCATGCAGACTGTTGTCCCTAAACTCTCTTCCACATACAGCACATCAAAATCCCATTGCCCACCCCCAACATTTGGGGACTCAGCTCCTGAGGACAAGATTGCACTGGAATGCCACATGGGATGGGGCGAAGCCTCCATGAATCAATATTGAAAATCAAGTATAACAAAAATTAGCATTTTTCATTTTTAATATTGTAGGGGGGGATTAATAAACAAACTGAACCTTAAGGAAAAAGGTCGATTGTTTCAGAAACTAAATGTTTTAGCTTAGGCTATGACCTGGCGAATAAATGCTTTTTGACAGAGTAGAACAGAAATGGGCCCAAGGATTAGAATATTTATCCATTCACTCTCCGAAAATCCTTTACAATCGTGTTTATCTATCCAGACTTCATATGAAACAAATCTACGGAGCTTTTTCAGTTTCTTTCATTCCTACCAAAGATGTGCCGAGAGTAGAGTGTCCAACAGTCTAGCCTACAGATCAAACCAGTAGACATAACTTGCACGGACTGGTTATTAAAAGAGTAAGATGGGATTCTCTGCATAAACCACAAATCGGCTCATTTAAGGTCAATTTAACATTACTATTTATTCACGTTCGCCTCAACCGGAGCCTCAAAGGAAGGTTGTAAAGATATCTATTGCATTGCCTTTATTTGATTGGCCTCTCGACACCAATTAGTTTGAAATTACACTGTAACCAGCTCGCATAAAAACGCCGCTTTTAATTATCTTTTATATTTATGTTACCAAAGATACCCTTCCCAGCCAATACCTTTGATCAAATAAAGCCGTCGGTGTTTTTTTGCCAAAGGCAATTTAAAAAAAAAAGAAACAGATTGATTTAATTGTTTAATATAAATAAAGGCAAAGTTTTTGTTTTTTTCCTTCTTACAAAGGGTTTAATGTTAAACCTGACACCAATGCGCCCTGGAAATCAGAATACGACCAAAATGACGTATCCTCTAGAGCTTAAGCCAATACTATAAATTTATGGGGCTTTTTTTTCTTATTATAGTGTATAAAAAGATGGTGCCTAATTATCATTTGATACACATCCTGAGACTTCCTACGTGTAATTGGAGGTAATTCATTATAAAGGAATTCATTGGGGTTAATAAAAGGCAAAGAGTGCATGGTTTTGTTCGGGCAAAGTAAGCACCTACATCCCTGATATTCTAGATGGATTGTCAGAGTTTCCGATTAGCATTTTAGGAACAATGGTTCATTTGTACATAATTCTCTGGATTGTCATTAGTGATCTCTGTCCATCCTCCACTATTCTGTGGCGGTGGAATAAGTTCGAAAGATGATCCAGACGCGTGTAAACAAGCGAGGGGGGGGGGTTCCCATAGAATCGTAAGACGATCTGCAAACACTCAATGATCAGAACATATAAATACCGCTAGACCTATTATTATTTGTATCAACGGGAATGCTTTTTTTTAGAGAGACCTTTTTCTTTACTTAAATACAGCATTATAAAGACATTGGGTGCAGATCACTTGGGCGTTTTTCCATAAGTGGGGCAACATTTACCCATGTATTTAATCAGCATTAACCAATTAATTTTTTCTAACTCTGAGTAGATCACAGGTATCATCTGATTGGTTTGATGCAAATTAACAGCTCTTACTGAATTACCCTGATGGTGCAGCTACAATTCCACAAATGTACAATGATGAGAGACAAACCGGGAGATGTAATATCTCTAATGGCAACGTCTTACTTTCCCCGTGATCCCACAATGCAATATCAGACATTTTAACGCAATTAAACGCATCCCGGATCCGCGGAAATGGAAAGAGCGCTGCAGTTGATGTGGGCTTTAAAGACCCCATTTGATTTCATGTTAAGTGTCCTATGAGGTAGTGCAGATCGGAATTTGTATTGGGTGTGCTGTGTTATTTACAAAATATCAGGAAATAGCGCAGTGAACTAAACAAGGGTAAGGGATCCTATAGGGCCCATTACTATGGGGCAATTTTATAAAGCACGAAAAATAGCACCAAAAAATTACCGCCGCCGCCCACATCGCGGCCGCGAAAATAGCGCTATCGCCGTATTTATAACGGCGAGCGCCATTTCCCACTATGTTATCGCGGCCGCGATGTGGCGGGTAATTTTAAGCCCCTTCGCGGCGATACTGTATAGTATCGACGCAAGGGACTTAAAATCCCTTCCCGACGCCTCTCCTAAGGGGCGGGCATACGCCACCCAGCCCACACCCCCCGTCGGGCGGTGGCGGAGACCACACCGCCGCGCACCTCCCCTCCCCGGCAACCCCTCCAAGCCCCCGCCCCGGCCACTCCCGGGGAGGGAAGGGAGGAGCCGCTGGAGGGTTGGAGGCACCCTCCAGCGGGGCCCTGAGAAGGGCTTTTTGGGGCTTAGGGGGGTCCCGCAGCTCGAACCGGGACCCCCCTCCCCGGCCCTTATAAGGGCCCTTGCGGCACTGACGTGCCTTTGCGGGGCCCGCAGCTCGAACCGGACCCCCAGTGCGGCTCTTAAAAGAGCCCTTGGGCGGCGTCTTCTTCTTCCAGTCCCCGCGACACCAGCTCCGCCGAGGCCGCCGACCCCTAGAGGTACCCCTGCGGCCGCCAGGGGTACCCCCGGCGGGCGCCGCGACCGGGCCGATGTTGCCGCATCTTCTTGATCGACGCAACGTCTTCGGGCTGGCGACACCAACCCCACTCAGGTCGCCGATGCCAGGCAGCTCACTGCGGCCGCCAGTGAGCCCTGGCACCGCCGGCCTCAGCGGAGCCGTGTTGCCAGCCGCTTCTTTTCTTCAGCCATCTACTGCGAATGGCATCTGAGTTCCGCGGCGGAAAGCTCCTCTTTATATAGGTTTGCAGAAATCCATAATCCGTTTTCTGATTGGTCAATTTTTAATACTTTGCTTTACATGCTTTACATACCATCAATTTCTGGAAATTTTCTGAAATCTGATTGGTTAATGTAAAGCCAAGTATTAAAATTGACCAATCAGAAACCGATTATGGATTTCTGCAAACCTATATAAGAGAGAGCTTTCCGCCGAGGAACTCAGATGCCTCGCAGTAGATGGCTGAAGAAAGAAGCGCTGGCAACATCGGCTCCGCTGAGGCCGGCGGTGCCAGCGGGCTCATGGCGGCCGCAGTGAGTCTGCCTGGCATCGGCGACCTGAGTGGGGTTGGTGTCGCCAGCCCGAAGACGTCGCCCAAGGGCTCTTTTAAGAGCCGCCACACTGGGGGTCCCGGTTCGAGCTGCGGACCCCCGCCAAAGGCACTTATAAGTGCCGCACGGGCCCTTACAAGGGCCGGGAGGGGGTCCCGGTTTCGAGCTGCGGGACCCCTAAGCCCCAAAGGCCCTTGTCAGTGCCGCAAGGGCCCTTATAAGGCCGGGGAGGGGTTCCTGTTTCGAGCTGCGGGACCCCTAAGCCCCAAAGGGCTCTGTTAGAGCCGCAGGTGCACTTGTAATGCCCAAAGGCCCTTATAGGGCCGGAGGGGGATCCCGGTTCGAGCTGCGGGAACCCCTTAAACCCCGAAAGGCTCTGTCAGAGCCGCAGGGCACTTTAAGTGCCGCAAAGGCCTTCAAGGCCGGGGAGGGGGGTCCCGGTTCGAGCTGGGGGACCCCTAATCCCACAGGCACTTGTCAGTGCCGCGGCCCTTATAAGGGCCGGGAGGGGTCCTGTTTCGAGCTGGCGCGGACCCCTAAGCCCCAAAGGGCTTTTGTTAGAGCCGCAGGGCACTTGTAATTGTGCCGCAAAGGCCCTATAGGGCGGGGAGGGGGTCCCGGTTCGAGCTGCGGGACCCCTTAATGCCCCAAAAGGCTCTTGTCAGAGCCCAAGGGCACTTGTAGTGCCCAAAGGCCTTACAAGGGCCGGGGAGGGGGGGTCCGGTTCGAGCTGCGGGACCCCCTAAGCCCAAAAGCCCTTCTTAGGGCCCCGCTGGAGGGGTGCCTCCACCCCTCCCAGCGGCTCCCCCCTTCCCCTCCCCGGAGCGGCCGGGGCGGGGGGCTTGGAGGGTTGCCGGGAGGGGGTCGCGGTGGGTGGTCGTGACAACCTGCTGCGGCCCCTTCCCGGCAGCCCTTCCTAGCCTTCCGTTCCGAGATTGCCGCGAGCGGGGAACGGGTGGGAGGGGCTGCTGGAAGCGGCGGCGGTGGTCTCCGCCGCCGCGGTGGTTGTGGCGGGGTGGGCATCCATCCCGCCGTGGGGGGCCGTTTTCGGACTTTTATAAATCGCGTTAAACGCGATTTATTGCGTTAATGTCCGGAAAACGGCCGTGAAAGTTAACGAACCTTTATAAATATGCCCTATATCTGTATTATCAGATTATCACATTATTTATCTGGGTGAGTTTTACACTATTTATCATATCCTATTAATAAAATAGAGACAATTCACCTGGGTGAGTTTTACACTATTTATCATATCCTATTAATAAAATAGAGACAATTCGCCTGGGTGATTTTTTACACTATTTATCATATCCTATTAATAAATAGAGACAATTCCCCTGGGTGAGTTTTACACTATTTATCATATCCTATTAATAAAATAGAGAAATTCAGCCTGGGTGAGTTTTTACACTATTATATCATATCCTATTAATAAAATAGAGAAATTCACCTGGGTGAGTTTACACTATTATCATATCCTATTATAAAATAGAGAAAATTCCCCTGGTGAGTTTTACACTATTTACCATATCCTATTAATAAAATAGAGAAAATTCACCTGGGTGAGTTTTACACATTTACCATATCCTATTAATAAAATAGAGACAATTCGCTGGATGAGTTTCACTATTTATCATATCCTATTAATAAAATAGAGACAATTCGCCTGGGTGAGTTTTACACTATTTATCATATCCTATTAATAAATAGAGACAATTCACCTGGGTGAGTTTTAAACTATTTATCATATGCTATTATAAAATAGAGAAAATTCACCTGGGAGTTTTTACACTATTTATCATATCCTATTAATAAATAGAGACAATTCCCTGGGTGAGTTTTATACTATTTATCATATCCTATTAATAAATAGAGAAAATTCCCCTGGGTGAGTTTTACACTATTTATCATTTCCTATTAATAAATAGAGACAATTCACCCTGGGTGAGTTTTAAACTATTTATCATACTATCTATTAATAAAATAGAGAAATTCCCTGGGAGAGTTTTACACAATTTATCATATCCTATTAATAAAATAGAGAAAATTCACCTGTGTGGATGTTTACACTATTTATCATATCCTTAATAAAATAGAGAAATTAACCTCGTGAGTTTTTACACTATTTATCATATCCTATTAATAAAATAGAGACAATTCCGCCTGGGTGAGTTTTACACTATTTATCATATCCTATTAAAATAGAGATAATAAATAGAGACAATTCGCCTGGATGAGTTTTACACTATTTACATAATCCTATTAATAAATAGAGACAATTCGCCTGGTTGAGTTTTACACTATTTATCATATCCTATTAATAAAATAGAGACAATTCGCCTGGGTGAGTTTTATAACTATTTATCATATCCTTATTAATAAAATAGAGAAATTCCCCTGGGTGAGTTTTACCACTATTTATCATTTCCTATTATAAAATAGAGACAATTCACCTGGGTGAGTTTTAACTATTTATCATATCCTATTAATAAATAGAGAAATTCACCTGGGTGAGTTTTACACTATTTATCATATCCTATTAATAAATAGAGACAATTCACCTGGGTGAGTTTTACACTATTTATCATATCCTTTAATAAAATAGAGACAATTCACCTGGGTGAGTTTTACAACTATTTATCATATCCTAATAATAAAAAAGAGACAATTCACCTGGTGGAGTTTTACACTATTTATCATGTCCTATTAATAAATAGAGAAAATTCCCCTGGGTGAGTTTTACACTATTTATCATTCCTATTATAATAAAATAGAGAAATTCACCTGGGTGAGTTTTACACTATTTATCATATCCTATTAATAAATAGAGACAATTCCCCTGGGTGAGTTTTACACTATTTATTCATATCCTATTAATAAAATAGAGACAATTCACCTGGTGAGTTTTCACTATTTATCATATCCTATTAATAAAATAGAGAAATTCACCTGTGTGAGTTTTACACTATTTATCATATCCTATAATAAAATGAGAAAAATTAACCTTCGTGAGTTTTACACTATTTATCATATCCTATTAATAAATAGAGACAATTCGCTGGGTGAGTTTTACACTATTTATCATATCCTATTAATAAATAGAGTAATAAAAATAGAACATTCGCCTGGTGAGTTTTACACTATTTATCATATCCTATTAATAAAATAGAGACAATTCGCCTGGGTGAGTTTTACACTATTTATCATATCCTATTAATAAAATAGAGACAATTCGCCTGGGTGAGTTTATACTATTTATATATCCTATTAATAAAATAGAGACATTTCCCCTGGGTGGTTTTACACTATTTATCATTTCCTATTATAAAATAGAGACAATTCACTGGTGAGTTTTTAAACTATTTATCATATCCTATTAATAAATAGAGACCAATTCACCTGGGTGAGTTTTACACTATTTATCATATCCTATTAATAAAATAGAGACCATTCACCAGGGTGGGTTTTTACACTATTATCATATCCTATTATAAAATAGAGACAATTGAACTGGGTGAGTTTTACACTATTTCTCATATCCTATTAATAAAAATAGAGACAATTCACCTGGGTGAGTTTTACACTATTTTATCATGTCCTATTAATAAATATAGAGAAATTCCCCGGGTGAGTTTTTTACACTATCAATCCTTTTAATAAAATAGAGACAATTCCCTGGGTGATTTTTACACTATTTATCATATCCTATTAATAAAAGAGACACATTCACCTGGGTGAGTTTTTACACTATTTATCATCATCCTATAATAAAAAAGAGACAATTCACCTGGTGAGTTTTACACTATTTATCATGTTCCTATTATAAATAGAGAAAATTCACCTGGGTGAGTTTTACACTATTTATCATATCCTATTAATAAATAATGAACAATTCCCATTTTCTCTATTTTATTACTAGGATATGATTAATAGTGTAAAACTCAAGGCGATTTTTCTCTATTTTATTAATAGGATATGATAAATAGTGTAAAACTCACCCAGGCGAATTGTCTCTATTTTATTAATAGGATATGATAAATAGTGTAAAACTCATGAATAGTGACCATGATATAGTGTCTGGACCATCTAGGTAAAAAGTGACCATGGTATGTGTCAATAATATAGGGAATAGTGACATGATATAGTGTCATTTATTATAGGGAATAGTGACCATGATATAGTGTCTTTAATTATAGGGAGATAGTGATCATGTAATAGTGTCATTTAATATAGGGAATAGTGCCATGATATAGTGTCATTTATATAGGTTGCAAAAAAAAAAGTGCACTGGGTTAACAAAAACTTTTTACTTTAGGAAAGCTAATTTATGATGTTAAAGAATTGTTTCTAGGTAAAGATTACTAAGCAGATGTGGCCCACTTTTAAAGGATATAAACATTAATTTCTAAATCTGTACCTTAAGGGCACAGTGGTAAAAAATTAGGTCCACTCCTGCATGGCTTAATGTCAGGTAAAAAGGGAAATGGAAAAAAAAAAAGGCTTTTAAAATTTTGAAAACGAGGGAACCGAACAGGCTTACAGGGAGTACAAAAAGCTGTAATAAAGAGTGTAAGAAAGCAATTAAACTAGCTAAAATAGAAAATGAAATAGGTATCCGAAGCAAAGCAAGTCCAACCACCAAATGTTTTTTAAGTATATAAATGGTAAAAAGATGAGACTGAGAATGTGGGACCATTAAATAATGGGGCTGAGGGGTTGTAGAGGAAAATTCCCCTGGGTGAGTTTTACACAATTTATCACATCCTATTAATAAAATAGAGAAATTCCCCTGGGTGAGTTTTACACTATTATCACATCCTTAATAAAATAGAGAAAATTCACCGGTGTGAGTTACACTATATCATACTCCTATATAAAATAGAGAAAATTTGCTGGGTGAGGTTTACCTATTTATCATATCCTATTATAAAATAGAGAAAATCACCTGGGTGAGTTTTACACTATTTATCATATCCTATAATAAAATAGAGAAAATTCCCCTGGGTGAGTTTTACACTATTATCATTTCCTATTAATACAATAGAGAATATTCGCCTGGGTGAGTTTTACACTATTATCATACCTATTAATAAAATAGAGAAATTCACCTGGTGAGTTTACACTATTTTCATATCTATTAAAAAATAGAGAAAAAGAAAATCCCCTGGGTGAGTTTTACACTATTTATCATTTCCTATAATAAAATAGAGAATATTCGCTGGTGTGGTTTTACACTATTATATATTCCTATTACCGTATATACTGAGTATAAACGAGGTTCAGGCTTTAAAAAAAGCCTGAAAAATCTACCTCGGTTTATACTCGAGTCAATGTTTCTCTACCTTGTCTGGCGGCCAAGCGATCCGCATCCCGCTTCACAGCCGCCTCTGACCACTCCGGATGATGTCATACCGGCGCCGCAAGGGAGGAGCGCGGGTAGTGACATAATCGGATGCGCAGAGGCTGTGGAGGGAGGATGCGGATCGCGCGGACGCCGGACAAGGTAGGAGAAACATTGACATTGACACTTAAATGGCAAATACAACAAGTAAGAGTAAAACCTTCTTTATTTTGCATTACAATATTCCTATTAATAAAATAGAGAAATTCACCTGGGTGAGTTTTACACTTTTATCATATCCTATTAATAAATAGAGAAAATTCCCCTGGGTGAGGTTTACATATTTATCATTTCCTATTAATAAAATAGAGAATATTCGACTGCTGGGTGATTTTACACTATTTATCAATCCTATTAATAAAATAGAGAAAATTCACCTGGGTGGTTTACACTATTTATCATATCCTATTAATAAAATGTAGAGAATACCCTGGGTAGTTTTACACTATTTATCTTTCTATTAATAAAATAGAGAATATTCCCTGGGTGAGTTTTACACTATTTAGTCATATCCTATACCGTATTATACTCGAGTATCAACCGAGGTTTTCAGGCTTTAAAAAAGCCTGAAAATCTTACCTCGGTTTATACTCGAGTCAATGTTTCTCCTACTTGTCTGGCGAAGCGATCCGATCCTCGCTTCACAGCCGCTGCATCCGGATGATGTCACTACCCGGCGCCGCAAATGAGAGGCGCCGTGGTAGTGACATAATCCGGATGCGCAGAGGCTGTGGAGGGAGGATGCGGATCGGCGGACGCGGACAAGGTAGGAGAAACATTGACATTGACACTTAAATGGCAAATACATACAAGTAAGGTAAAACCTTCTCTTTTTGTGCATTACAAATATCCTATTAATAAAATAGAGAAATTCACCTGGGTGAGTTTTACACTATTTTTATCATATTCCTATTAATAAAATAGAGAAAATTCCCTGGGTGAGTTTTACACTATTTATCAGTTCATTAATAAAATAGAGAATATTGCCTGGGGGAGTTTTACACTATTTATCATATCCTCTTAATAAAATAGAGAAATCACCTGGGTGAGTTTTACACTATTATCATATCCTATTAATAAAATAGAGAAATTCCCCTGGGGGAGTTTTCACTATTTATTTCCTATATAAAATAGAGAATATTCGCCTGGGTGAGTTTTACACTATTATCATATCCATTACCGTATATACTCGAGTATAACCGAGGTTTTCAGGCTTTAAAAAAGCCTGAAAATCTTACCTCGGTTTATACTCGAGTCAATGTTTCTCCTACCTTGTCTGGCGGCCAAGCGATCCGCATCCTCGTTCACAGCCGTGCCATCCGGATGATATGTCACTACCCGGCGCCGCAAAATGAGAGGCGCCGGGGTAGTGACATTAATCCGGATGCGCAGAGGCTGTGGAGGGAGGATGCGGATCGCCGGGCGGACGCCGGACAAGGTAGGAGAAAACATTGACATGACATAAATGGCAAATACATACAAGTAAGAGTAAAACCTTCTTTATTTGGCATTACAATATCCTATTAATAAAATAGAGAAAATTCACCTGGGTGAGTTTTACACTATTTATCATTCCTATTAATAAAATAAAGAAAATTCCCTGGGTGAGTTTTACACTATTTATCATGTCCTATAATAATAGAGAAAATTTCCCTGGGTGAGTTTTACACTATTTATCATGTCCTATTAATAAAATAGGAAAATTCACCGGGTGAGTTTACACTATTTATCATATTCTATAATAAAAGAGAAAATTCACTTGGTGAGTTTTACCTATTTATCATATCCTATTAATAAAATAGCAGAAAATCCCTGGGTGAGTTTTACACTATTTATCATATCCTATAATAAAATAGGACAATGTGATTTTCGGTGAGTTTTACACTATTTATCATATCCTATTAAAAATAGAGAAAATTCACCTGGGTGAGTTTACATATTTACATATCTATAAAAAATAGAGAAATTACTGGTGAGTTTACACTATTATCATATCCTATTGAGATAACATAGAGAAAATTCCCTGGGTGAGGTGGTACACTATTTATCATGATTCTATTAATAAAATGAGAAAATTCGTAGGGTGCTGGGTGAGTTTTCACTATTTTTCATATCATATAATAAAATAGAGAATATTCCCGGTGAGTTTACACTATTTATGCCATATCGATTATAAAATAGAGAATTCCCTGGGTGAGTTTTACACTATTTATCATATTTCCTATTAATAAAAATAGAGAAAATTCCCTGGGTGAGTTTACCACTATTTATCTAGTCCTATAATAAAATAGAGAAAATCAACCTGGGTGAGTTTTACACTATATATCAAATCCTATAATAAATAAGAAAATTCACCTGGGTGAGTTTATACACTATTTATCATATCCTATTAATAAAATAGAGAAAATTCCCTGGGTGAGTTTTACACTATTATCTATCCTATTAATAAAATAGAGAAATTCACCTGGGTGAGTTTACACTTTTATCATATCCTATTAATAAAATAGAGAAAATTCCCGGGGTGAGTTACACATTATCATATCTATTAATAAAATAGAGAAAATTCACCGGGTGAGTTTTACACATTTATCATATCCTATTAATAAAATAGAGAAAAATACTGGGGTTTTACAAGTATCATTACTATTAATAAAATAGGAAAAATTCCCCTGGGTGAGTTTTACACTATTTATCATATCCTATTAATAAAATAGAGTAAACACTATTTATCATATCCTATAATAAATAGAGAAAATTACCTGGGTGAGTTTTACAATATTTATCATATCCTATTATAAAATAAGAAAATTCACCTGGGTGAGTTTTACACTATTTATCATTCCTATTATAAAATAGAGAAAATTCCCTGGGTGAGTTTTACACTATTTATCATATCCTATTAATAAATAGAGAAAATTCCCCTGGGTGAGTTTTACACTATTTATCATCCTATTAAAAAATAGAGAATTCCCTGGGTGATGTCCAATTTATCACATATTAATAAAATAGAGAAAATTCACCTGGGTGAGTTTTACACTATTTATCATATCCTATTAATAAATAGAGAAAAATCCTGGTGAGTTTTACACTATTTATCTTCCTATTAATAAATAAAGAAAATTCACCTGGGTGAGTTTTACACTATTAATCATATCCTTTAATAAATAGAGAAAAATTCCCTGGGTGAGTTTTACACTATTTATAATCCTATTATAAAATAGAGAAAATTCACCTGGGTGAGTTTACACCTATTTATCATATTCCTATTAATAAAAGAGAGAAAATTTCCGGTGAGGTTTACACTATGATATCATCATATAATAAATAGAGAAAAATTCGCCTCCTGGGTGAGTTTTACACTATTTATACTATCTATTATAAAATAGAGGAAAACATTCCCCTGGGTGAGGTTTACAATTATCATTATCCTATTAATAAAATAGAGAAATCCCGGGTGAGGTTTACACTATTTATCATACAACTATTAATAATAGAAGAAAATTCCCCTGGGGATGTTTTACACTATTATCATTTCCTATTCAATAAAAATAGAGGAAAATTCACCTGGGGGAGGTTAAACATTATCAGATCCTATTAATAAAATAGAGAAAATTCACCTGGTGAGTTATTTACACTATTTATCATATCCTATTAATAAAATAGAGAAAATTACCTGGGTGAGGTTTACACTATTATCATATCCCATTAATAAAATAGAGAGAATTCACCTGGGTGAGTTATTTCACTATTTATCATATCCTATAATAAAATAGAGAAAAGTCACCGGGTGAGTTTACACTATTTATATATCTATTAATAAATAGAGAAAATTCCCCTGGGGAGTTTTACACTATTTATCATATCCTATAATAAAATAGGTAAATCCGGGATTTTCTCTATTATCAATCTATTAATAATAGAGAAAATTCACCTGGGTGAGTTTTACACTATTTATCATATCCTATTAATAAAATAGAGAAAATTCACCGGTGGTGAGTTTTACACTATTTATCATATCCTATTAATAACATTAGAGAAAAATCACCTGGGTGAGTTTTACACTTTTCATATCCTATTAATAAATAAGAAGAATTCCCGGGTGAGTTTTACAATTTATCATATCTATTAATAAAATAGAGACTTCCCCGGGTGAGGTTACACATTTATCATATCCTATATAAAAATAGAGAAAATCCCTGGGGAGTTTTACACTATTTATCATCTATTAATAAAATAAAGTAAAATTCCCTGGGTGGTGTTTACACTATTTATCATATCCTATTAATAAAATAGAGAAAATTCCCTGGGGAGGTTTACACTATTTATCCTATCCTATTAATAAATAGAGGAAATTCACCTGGGTGAGTTTACACTATTTATCATATTCCTATAAAAATAGAGAAAATTCCCTGGGTGAGGTTTTACACTATTTATCATATCCTATTAATAAATAGAGAAAAATCCTCCGGGTGAGTTTTACAATTATCATCCTATTAATAAAATAGAGAAAGAAAATTCAACCCTGGGTGAGTTTTACACTATTTATCATATTCTATTAATAAAATAGAGAAAATTCCCCTGGGTGAGTTTTACACTATTTATCATGATCCTATTAAAAAATAGAGAAAAAAAAAATTCCCTGGGTGAGTTTTACACTATTTATCTATTAATTAAAATAGAGAAAATCACCTGGGTGATTACCACTATTTATCATACCTATTAATAAATAGAGAAAATTCACCGGGTGAGTTTTACACTATTTATCATATCCATTAATAAAATAGAGAAACGAAATTCCATGGTGTGAGTCTTTTTGGGATGAGTGCAGAAACCTTCACAACGTTATCTAATATGTTTTATATCTATATATACTGTAAGTGTGTGTATATAATCAGCTTGGCACATATTTTAACTGATGACATATCTATGGCATCAGTTTTAATGAGTGTTTAGCTGTGTCATCAGTTCTAATCAGTGTTTAGCTATGTCATCAGTTATAATCAGTGTTTAGCTATGTCATCAGTTATAATCAGTGTTTAGCTGGAAGGTGACCTGTTGTAATGTCCTTGAGTGAATTGTTTCCATTCCTTTACCTTGATTCTCACAGCTATCTCATGGTTTCGTCTGTCGTTGGATTCTATAGCTTGCGTTTCTTTGGAGGTTTCACCCCCAGGAAGGACGACACGACAATGACAAAGGTAAGGTGGAACTAAAGGTGCCGATAAAGTTGTCACTCACCCTTGTGGCCCTTTCTGTTTCCCACCCTGGACCGCACTGTTTAGTCATTACCCTGAATGGCTCATTTGCAGCGATCTCTATTCGTGAGCTTGGTAAACACAAACCCACCTATTCTCCAAGTGTTAAATGAGTGGGAAAAAGGGTCCGTGTGCTGTGTTTAGTTTGGACGACTTCCATTCAGCCACACAAAGGCTTCCAATGGCTTCACCTCGTTAACCAGCCATAGAAAGTGCAGTGAATGGAGTTTGCTTTCTTCCCAATAGGGAACGTATTGCTAATGAGAGCCATTGATTGTGCTGACTGTACTTCACCAGGTCCGACTGAAGTCTGGAGGACTCCGATAACATAGGCAGAGCAATTCCCATTAGAATAATTAAAACAAGACTGAAGGGTCCCATTCATGAAGGGGGGGGGGTGTTAATTTGACTTGGTTCCATCTGACTCCAGCTTGAGAAGGAAGCGAACATGTCATTTGGCACCACAAACGTTTACGTCTTTGTTGGATGTTCCCACAAGCTGCTTGAAGAGGTCAGTGACTAAGGGGCATGTATTTTCTTTTTAATTGCCCATATGAAGAAGATAGAGAATAAAGGGCAAGCAATCTTTAAATGGTAAAAAAAAGAACCCTGTATTTATTAAATGTGGCCTTTAGATGGTGTGGGATTGAAAGCCAAAAAAAAAGCAACATAAAGTTGTATTGAGTCTATTTTATGGCTGTCAGGAAAATAAAACATCAAAGCTCACACGTGTACAGTGTTACCCTAGCCAGCTAGGACACCAGGGATATTTCTGATAGGCCTATTGGGACATGGGGAAAGTTCTGATTGGCCTTTAAACACCAGGGAAAGTTCTGATTGGTCCAGTCATTAGTGGGCAAGGCAGCAATGTCTTTGTGTAATCAATGGACAGAATATTGAATGTTATAATCATGTGAATCCCATGTTTACGCCCATTACTCTCAGCTACACTGGCCTCCCTCCAATTATCTCTAAACTGAACCATAGAGGCTTAGTATAGCCTGTGGCAGGGATCTCCAACCTGGAGACCTCCTGATGTTTGAAAACTACAACTGCCAGCTTTCCCCTAGAATCACTTTTCAACAGCTGATGGCAGGTAGGGAATGCTGGGGATTGTAGTTAAACATTTGGAAGCCCCCTTGGTTAGGAGATTTTTGGCCTATTGCATTGCACCCAACTGTCCCACCTCCATCGCTCACCAATCACAATGGATAGAATTTACTTTTTGTCACCTTGAGTTAATTTCTCCAGCTGCGTGTGATAAAATACTCTGAAAATAATCATCCTGCACTGTTCCATTTTCTACAGATTATTGGGAACTGTGTGTCTATTCTCGTCCTGAGTTCCGCTTTGCCAGTCATGTCACGAACATTAGGTAAGTTAACAGAGACACATTGCAGTGTTTCCATCTGTTTGTAGAAGTTTTTAGTATTTAAAGGGCGAATCCACCCTTAAAACAAGAATTCATATTAATAACCAGGACCCCCCTCAAAGCACCAAATATACTTGAGTATAAGCCGACCCGAGTATAAGTCGAGGTACCTATTTTTTCCTGAAAAATTAGAAAAACATGATTGACTCGAGTATAAGCCAAGGGTTGAAATTATCACTGCTACTTCCTTCTGGTTCTGTATTGTTTTGAGGCTTTAGTTGCCCTTTAAATGGACAGCAGAATTCCCATACAGTAATAGCTGAATCCAGTATGGTTATTACTGTATGGGAATTCTGCTGTCCATTTAAAGGGCAACTAAAGCCTAAAAACAATACAGAATCAGAAGGCAATCTTTTCATTTTCCTGATCCTGTGTTGTTTTGAGGAATTAGTTGCCATTTAAAATGGACAGCAGAATTCCCATACAGTAAGGTAATCCCATACAGTAGTCCCACACAGTGCTATAACAGCCAAATCCAGCACTGTAGCCCCCATTTCCATGACACTGCAGATGTTTGGAAACTACAACTCCCAGCATGCTTTGTTTGCTGGGAGTTGTAGTTTCTAAACATCTGGAGTGGCAAGACCATATATGGTACCGGTAGACCCCCCAAAGAACAGAGAAGAAGAGGCTCACCGGTCCCACTGACAGCATGCTAAGTGTAATTAAGTACTTTTTTTTGTCCTTTAGGAAGCTTCAGGAGGAGACCGGCAGTGCTGCATTCTGTAAGGAGACTGGACTGAGAGATGCGGCTACGTGCTCCTTCCCTATCTTACGCGTAACCTACGTAGCAATGTGCCCAAGCTGACGTGCTCGTGCATAGCCCCATCTGTTGTCCGGTCTCCTTACAGAATGCAGCACTGCCGGTCTCCTCCTGGAGCTTCATAAAGGACAAAAAAAGTACATCTGGTATGTTTTATTATACTTGCCTTTTCTTCTAACACAGCCATGGTAATTTTTTTGCTAAGATGGTTTAAGGCTTGTGAAACTTTGCTAACAAAGTCTTCATCTAAAAGTTTATGGGGAAATCCCAGGAGGTGTTTGGTCCATGTTGTTAGGTGCTTTGCTACCTAATATACCTAAAAAGATCACTCTATGATGAAGTCAAAAACCCTTATGAAGTCATAAGGATAATTGATTTATTATACTGCTGCACCACAGAGTATCTAGACTGAAGTGGTCAACTGCACCCTTAAACACATGGGTGATATTTGCATTTTCCGTGATTTGGAACCTCTCTGAAAGCAGGCAGCACATGAACTAAATATTTGACAACTGGTCAAACTTCCAGCAACGACCGCAGAAAAACTTAAAAGCAGTTCAGTACAATAAGACATTTTTATCACAAAGTTCTTGTCCACACTAACCCCTCTACACAAAGTCTGTAGAGGTGCCGTTACGTTGATGATGTTTCCTGGTGACTAATGGCAAATGTTTCTACTCCTAGCCCTGGTCAGAGGGATGGTTAATTAACATTAATTTTTTAATGAGTAAAAATTATAGACTTTAGTTTTCTAGTTAAAAAACAGGAAAATAAAACTGTTACTCTCCATGTATACAACTTATTCTACTGGGCAAATTATCCCTGCTGATATCTCCTTACTAGAAAACAGATAAACGAAAAGGGGGAAAAAATGTTGGTAAACAGAAAAAGGCAAAAACTAGTGTGGGAACGAACAAACAGACTTGATCTCAGTTAAGCCTTTGCTTCTTTCCTTGTTTGTAAAGCTGATTTTGTGTCCAGTATAAAGCCAGACTTTGGGTAACAGTTGGTAGCAATGTCCACTGGTTACTCAGAGCCAGCGGCGCTCGCTGGCTCCAATTGTCATTACAAAGAAAACAAATTAATGGCAAAACCCAAGTATTTTTTTCTCTCTCTCTTTCTTGACATTCCTGAATAGTTTGCCATAGAGATAAATGAAAAGGGAAAGAAAGGTAAAAAAAAGACTGTACAATTAGAATGCAGCTTACAAACTCCCAGACGCAGCTGTCCAAACAGGATTAATAGACTGCATTAGACAGACTGCGGTCACGTGGTTGCTTTTCACAATATCAACAAGCATTGCGTTACACGTCACGGCCGGTGACTTTCTATAGATGAAAGGGGATAAATACGTTAAACAGATTCATAGGCTTTTCACAGTATTAAGAAATAAAATAGTATTTTCTTTTTAATCGGAGAGAATTGGTCTGACGTCGATGGGAAAAGAAAACAGGGGGGAAAAAATGATCCGGCAGTTGGCAGGTTTTTTATTGTAATTTATTTATTTAGCCTTTACATTAATACCGGTCTTAGAGGGAGTGTCTCTTTTTTCCCAGCATTCCCGATTCACATGTCCGTACACAAGTCACAAAGGTTTGGGGCCTCTTGTTAAACTCATCGTTTATTACATAACAAACTGCAATTTCTATACATAAACGTGTCTCCGTGAAACTTGCCTATAATAGGAAATAATGTACCCTCTATAGTATAAGGATATTATAACTCACCTGTATAACCTCAATTGTCCTGGTTGTGGCACCATTTTTCTATAAAGAGTGCAGTATTCTCGGTGTAATGATTATATTGTGTAAATGTATATATATGTTGTCTATTGGAAAGGTCGCTCACCTCTTTCCAATGTGTTAAGACCAGGTGCTCCAATGGGATACAGAAACTGTCAAACATGGAGCACTCCTGGGCCTTTGTTCAAAGTGATTTTTATTAGAAATTCACGCTATCACACATCAACGCGTTTCTGTCCCATCTTTAGACCTTCATCAGGAAGTATATAGATAGATAAATGTATCTCCACTGCCTTAAGGTGGTATAGATAGATAGATACAGTAGATAGATAAATAGATACAGTAGATAGATAGATATGATAGATACAATAGATAGATAAATAGATAGATAGATATATAGATGATAGATAGATACAGTAGATAGATAGATAGATACAGTAGATAGATAGATAGATACAGTAGATAGATAGATAGATAGATAGATAGATACAGTAGATAGATAGATAGATAGATAGATAGATACAATAGATAGATATATATATATATATATAGATGATAGATAGATACAGTAGATAGATACAGTAGATAGTTAGATAGATACAATAGATACGACAGATAAATAGATACAATAGTAGATAGATGGATAGATGATTAGATAGATAGATACAGTAGATAGATACAGTAGATAGATGAGATAGATACAATAGATAGATGACAGATAGATAGAGTAGATAGATAGATAGGTTAGATAGATAGATACAGTAGATAGTAGATAGTTGATAGCAGATAGATACAGATAGATAGATCGATAGACAGATACAGTAGATAGATAGATAGATGATAGATAGATAGATAGTAGAAGATAACAATAGTTAGATGATAGATACAGTAGATAGATAGTGATTGATAGATAGATACAGTAGATAGATACAGTAGATAGATAGATTGATAGAGACAGTAGATAGATGATAGATACAGTAGATAGATAGTGTAGATACAAGATAGATAGATAATGATAGATGATAGATACAGTAGATAGATTGATTGATTGATAGACAGATACAGTAGATAGATGATAGATAGATACAGTAGATAGATACAGTAGATAGATAGATACAATAGATACGACAGATAAATAGATACAATAGATAGATATATAGATGTATAGATGATAGATAGATACAGTAGATAGATACAGTAGATAGTTAGATACAGTAGATAGATGAGATAGATACAGTAGATAGATAGATAGATACAATAGATAGATGATAGATAGATAGATACAGTAGATAGATAGATTGATTGATAGACAGATAGATACAGTAGATAGATAGATAGATAGATAGATAGATAGATAGATAGATAGATAGATAGATAGATAGATACAGATAGATGATTATAGATAGATATAAATAGATAGATACAGTAGATATGATATAGATAGATTACAGTAGATAGATCGATAGATACAGTAGATAGATTAGATGATAGATACAGTAGATAGATAGATGGACGGACGGAACAGATAGATAGTAGATAGATAGATAGATACAGTAGATAGATAGATAGATACAGTAGATAGATAGATGGATGGACGGAAACAGATATAGTAGATAGATAGAGTAGATACAGTAGATAGATGGAACGACAGATAGATACAGAGATATATATAGATAGATAGATAGTAGATAGATCGAGATTACGTAGATAGATACAGTAGATAGATAGATAGATGATAGACAGTAGATAGGATAGATGGACGGAAAGATAGATAGATAGATAGATATCTCCAGTTCCTTAAGGTGGCCATACACATTGCCGATAATGGGTAAATTGGGGGAAATCGGGCCCATACACGCAATAGGAATAGCTATCAGCTATACAATTGTATGATATCTGAATACCCTGGTGTCTGGGATTGTTGCATGAATGGGCCGTTTAAGACACGGAACACATCTGAAGTTGCATTGTTAAATTCATAAAATCATTTTTTATTATGTAACGAAATCCAATGTAAATGTAACATCATCACTTGTATCAATGAACACATTTTGTTTGCAGGAATCACAAGGTTTGATCTGTTAGGAGATTTTGGAAGGTTTAATTGGCTGGGAAACTTTTACATCGTCGTCTCATACAATCTCATGTTCGCCGTTGTTACAACCTGGTGTTTGGTCCGGAAATTCACATCCGCTGTACGGGAGGAGCTTTTTAAGGCAATAGGTACAGTCTGTGGCATTTGTGGTCTTGGTTTATTCTTCAGTTTCTACCTCTAGACATTGGTGTCCATGGGACAATTGTATTTGATTTTAATTGGAACATTAGATATACAATGTAAAATAACCTCCAGGTGGCGCTGTTTGTTTCTTATTTTCAAAATGTGAAAAAGTAAGATTTCAGTATTCCTATATAAAGAACCATGCTCCGTTATAAGTAATTATACCCACAGAATAAACACCAGTAAATACAATTTGCAGTTTAATATGGATTCTGTATTCACAATTTACTGACTAAAGTTCAGGCTAAAATATATTTTGATGTGTAGCCCAGATACTACAGAGTAAAACAAAGGGGCATATTTATAAAAGAGCGAAAAGTAGCGAAATGTTTTTGCATTCGCTTTTCGCATGGGTTTTCGCCAAAAAGACAGTTAACGCTATTTATAAAGGTAGCGTTAACGAATGGCGAAACCGTTTCCGCGAGCTATCGCTAAAGCCTTTTCGCCTAACTTCGCAATGGTAATTTTAGCGAAAAAGGAGCAAAAAGGCATAACGCGATTTATAAAAGAGCGAAAGGTGGTTTTTGCGTTAAAAAGAGCGAAAGATTAGCGCGACCCTGAAGGTGGGGAAAAGTAATTGTTTGAGCGAAAAGGCATTCTAATGGGTAATATGCCTTGAAAAAGCGAACGCGCATTAGAAGGGCGATCGCGCATTAGTGTAATATGCCTTGGAAAAGCGACATTAGAAAGGCGAACGCGCATTATAATGTAATATGCCTTAGAAAAGCGACATTAGAAAGACGATCGCGCATTAGAATGTAATATGCCTTGGAAAAGCGAACGCGCATTAGAAAGGCGAACGCACATTAGAAAGGCGAACGCACATTAGAAAGGCGAACGCACATTATAATGGAATATGCCTTGCAAAAGCGAACGCGCATTAGAAAGGCAAACGCACATTAGAAAGGCGAACACGCATTAGAAAGGTTAATGTGCAGTGCAAAAGAAAACTGTATTCCAATTGAGAAATTCTAAGAAGATTGACTAAATAAGACATGGCTGACTTCTTGGTAAATGTGAGGTGGCCATATTGAACTTGACATCATTTTCTAGTGGGCTTTTCTGGTTTCGAATGGTTTTCACAATGCAGTCTTCTTAGATGCGTTAAGTTTTCGCTGCGATACTTTTCGCTCTTTATCGCGCCCGTTCGCCTTTTTCAGCCGCGAAGTGTTTTTTTCCGCTTTTTTATAAATAAGGCGAAACGAAGCCCCAAATGGCGCTATTTTCGCTGCGATGTGCTGCGCTAATTATTTGGCGAAAAAGACAATCCTTTATAAATATGCCCCAAAGTATCAGTTTTTTTTCTTAATGCAGGAAACCCACCATCCACTTCCTAACGCTACCACTGGTTCAGACATGCTCAGTGCTTAGAGAACTAGAGAGGTGATCAGTCTCACACAAGTTAATATAGTTCGGAATTATATAGAATGGCAGGTAATACATTGTATTAATCTCTGATCTCCTAAACCAATGGCTTTTTTTTGTTATTTATTTCCAGGCTTAGACCGACTTCAGTTGTTAAATGAAACTAGAGATTCAGGATCCCAAAATGGACACCAGAAATCACTGTGAAGGAATGTATTTTTGTTTCCAGGCCATGTTTATCACATTATTGTTTATATTAAATTGTTAATGTTTCCTGTCAGGTCTCAAAAGCCCTTCCTGTTACTTACTGGCACAAGGGCTGGGCATAGACACACCTACCTTGCAATGATTGGCATCTGGCCAGCCTTGTGCCAATTTCCATATAGCATCCCCGATTTCTATGTATTAGTCCCATTATCCTGGGAGTTTGAAGGAGAATATATCCTGTAGAGTAAGTATGAAGGTGTGGGGGGTTTCTTGGTATTTACATTGACGAGCTGTACATGTAGAAGCTCCCGTTTTATTAATGCAAAAAACACAGGTTCAGTGTCAGTGTGTAAATATTACAATGTGATCCCCCGTTTCTCGGACAGGTTACAGACACCAAGGGCAGTTTAAATGTAGTCAGTGAAACTATGCAACTAGCTTAGAGCCTCTCTGTGTATGGTCCTTACATAATGATTGTACCATGGACAGGTACCATGGGATGGGGATTTCATAAAGAGGGTGCAGTGACCATGTCCAATCCCATCCTAGTTTAGTGACCGGACAGGTTAGAAATCCCTGGTTAATTATACAGTAAGATACAATGTGACAATGCACAGCTAGATTGTTATCAGACTTCCAATATTTTACAGTTTTCATTCAATGGGACCCAACATTGTTACATGGTCTATAAGATGTGTCTAGTTCCATTACTGTGAATACCCTGCTTAGTGAATGTAGATACGTATGTTTACAATACATGCATCACTTTTATTGGCTACGGATTGTAAGGGTTTGGCTGTTGGATTCTGGGAGATCCAGGATTCAGAGATCCTAATGCTGGATTCACATGTAAAATCTTCCTGAAAAATCTCATTAAATCCTTCACTGGCGCTTTATTTCCGTTCAGCATTTTGCGAATATCTGTCTATCTAAACTATGCACAAGAGGAAAATGCAGCAATAAGATGTCTAATTCCAGTCGAATCTAGAGCTATCTGTATGCGAGAATATTACACGTTCCTTCTCAGTATTAACAATATTGGATACAAACGATCCTGTAAATCGGGGATATCAAACTGGTAGCCCCCCAGATGTGTGAAAACTACAATTCCCAATAGTATGCTGACAGGGAATGCTGGGAGTTGTCGTTTTCAAACATCTGGAGAGCTGTAGTTTGAGGATCCCTGATCTATTGAGTCTAGAAGGCTTAAGACTCCCCACAAGAAAGAATACGTTGGCTAAATGTATCTTTCAATTATTAAAGGGCAAGTTAACACTCTCAAAGGAAAAATTGTATTAGGAAGCTGAGAGATGTAAGTCTGAAATGCTGCCTGATGTTATGTCAGTCATATATGTAACAGATGCTGAATATCAGTTTAGTCCTACATCTGTCAGCTTTCTATCAGTTTTAGGGGTGGGGCTAATTTTACATTATATCATTTTTTGGTCTGAGGGGTGAACTTTACCTTTAACAACGCCTGTAGTTTGGTCTATCTCTGCCATTCATGGATTTTTCCTGTTTTACAAAAGGCTCAACAGCCCAACATTTTTTAATAACCATTAGCCATGGTGTGCTTTTTAAATACAATTATTTATGGTAACAGTTGTCAGGGCAATCAACATGGCAGATCCCATTTATATAAAAACGCAAGGCCGTATTTCAAAAACAGCAGTGTCACCGGTTTGCGATTGTTTCTGTATGACTAAGGCGTATGATATGGGCCATAGGGCCCTATTTATAAAAGATCGGTATCGTAAAATACCGATCGTTATCGTAAAATAACGACCGGGTTTTTACCGATAACGACCGCTATTTACCGATACCGGTCGTTATTTACCGATAACGACTGGTATTTAACGATATCGGAAAATAACGGTCGTTATCGGTAAAACCCTGGTCGTTATTTTACGATAACGATCGGTATTTTACGATAACGATACCGATCTTTTATAAATAGGGCCCTTAGTCTCACATTTAAATAAAATATTGACCATACGTTTGGTTAGGGTGTTAAAACCTAGTTGCGTAAAAACGAACGCCTTTTAAATTGATGCTTTTGCCTTTGTGCTGCAGCCAATCTTGGTAAGTGAATATTGCATTGTGGGAACCCGTAAGGAAGAGGAGCGTGTAGTAATACATATACACAAGGATATCCCTTGCGGCTTCCAACCAAGAACATGCCCCGTACATGCAGCAGTTCAGAGGCAAATTTAGGAAGTATTTAGAATTTAGATAAATTTGCTCAGGCAGAAAACGTTCTCCGAGTTGACGTAAATTTTATATCCCAATTTGCAACTGTTTTATAAACCTATAAATGCCCTTTAATTCTCACAAATTGCTGGCTGCGCTTTGGCTATTACATAAAGATCCGTATCGGTCACTGTGTACATTGGAGCAGGACAAATTCCAAATGGAGCTTAGACCAAAAAAAAGTTTGTGTATTTGCATCTTTGAAGATTTATTTTGTAAACAGTCACGGTGGATTTAAGTTCTGGATTCACTGATCTTCCTCGACAATACGACAAAGTTCTATTCCAACAAAGGATCTTTTCAGGACTGAAATGCAGACAAAATCACATTTCTTTTCTAGCGGTGTTCTGTTATTTTATGTTTGGTGTGTTGTACTGGAAAGATTTATTTGTATTTTTTGTAACTGTGTACATGAACAATAAAGTTTTGGGGGTTTTGTTAACAGATTAGGAATTTGATTAATAAAATTGATCAATGAGATGTTACCTTTTTAAAGGGCATGTCCACATTTAAAACAAAAAAACCTGGTCCCTTGTCAGTTATCTGCCCTTAACCCCAACTGATCTATTCAGCACATTGGTAGATGTATTATTAACCAGATATTTAAGGATAGCCGTTCTCGGAGATTAAGCTGGCTCCTCCCTCCATGCAGTCAATCAAAGGCTTTAACTGTTGACATCACAACCAATGATTTACTGCTGTTTCTCCTGTTGCCTTCTCTGCACATGCTCTAGCTTATAAAAAGCTCACTGAGCAGAGGGAGGAGGCAGATGCGTGGGCATGCACAATCACATGATAGTAAAACCCGGGATACTTCCCCCCCTTCATTATCTATAGCACATTCCCACAATGCATGGATAGGGTGGTGCAGTGATATAGCAGGGAGAAAGTAGTGTCCATTTATTGTTCACTTAGTGTACCTTCTAACCTTTGCATACAGCTATTCAACTGACAATCCTGGACAGGACCATGGTATGGCAATATTGTAACACTGCACTTTTGGATTTTGCCTCAAAAGGCATATGGGCTTCTCGCACTGTGAACAATCCCGATGGGAGTACGGTGGCTCATTGGTTAACACTGATGCTTTGCAGTGCTGAGCACCAGGAAGAAAGGTAAGTATTGGGAAAGTGGGGTGTGGGGGTGATTAGTGTGGGGCCAAGAGTTTAAACTTGGCCTTTAATACAATATAAAAAACAAAGATTAGCAAGGGAGCAGTTTTTTTTGGTAGGGGGAGCGACATAACGGGCACAGATAGGCGTCTCCAGCTGTAAATTCTTCAAAGGAGAGAAGGCAAGACTGATGGAACATGTGAGAACAAGACAGAATGATGACTGGTCGGGGCTCTTGACTTTCATCCTGCTGAGTGTCACTGTTGTGACATAACGGGGTGATACATATCGGACAATCCAATATCTCCTGGCGGGCAGCCTAGAATAAATTATAGTGTTACCATGGTTACACCAAATTATGACATCACAACATTACAGAATGTGGTCACATTGTTCTTTACTTTTGTCTGTATTGGATTAGCTGGACTATCCTGTGTTCATCCTTCCATTAAGGAAGCTACTGGGAAAAGGCCAGGGGAGGCGCACTAGTTCACTGGCATTAGGGACCTTGGGCTGTATGTCCAATAACAAACCTTTATATTGATCGGAATTTCTACCACTAATGGCGATGTTGCTTTTCAGCCTCTTTGACTCTTTCTCCATGGCTAATGGAGTCAGACAGAATACTACAATAATATCCTAATACTGCACCTTTTACATAATCCAATCCCAATTGGTGATTGGTCAGTAAGGATCCAATACAGAGGGTCTATTGCGTTGTCCAAAAAGTGACCAATCAGAGCAATAATAGGTGGACAAAAGACAAACATTAAATGGTTTTGGGGGTGATGTAATATCGCTACCGGCGTGGCCTGCGTGAACACTCGGGATACAGTAATCATTGTGTGCCAGCACTGCATTGTGGGAGCGGGTCATGTGAGCTCCACTAGGTAGAGGGATTTTTACACCCCCATTTAAAAGCCATTAAATGTTGAGCTAGCACAAAATGCAACACTAAGGGCACGGCCGCACTGCAACGCCATCGCACCCGGAATCGAATGCGATTGATTTCATGTGAGATTTCGTTGCGTTTGCACGTTTTTTTTTTTTAATAAGTATTGGAAAACGCACGCAACTGCGATTAAAAATGCGGAACGCAAACAAAAATTCGCTTTTTCGGTGTGTTGCCGCGTTTTCAATGATAAGAAAAATCAAGTGCAGCAGTGTGGCCTAGCCGTAAAGGTTCAGGAAAACCCTGGCAGACCAGATTTCCCATTGGTAGTGTGGGTTTCCCCCATTGTCTTTAATTACAAAATCCTGTGTGAATATCGATCAAATTTACCCAATTACACCACAAGATTTTATTAATATACCGTTCATATAATATATTCATTAATCTATGTAATACTATATCATAAATATAATGTATTCAATTAAATAATATAATTATTAATGTAATCTATACACTAATATATATAATTTATAATTTATATAATCTATTCATGAATATATCTAAGAATATATTATTAATATTATCTAATATATAACCTACCCCTATAGTGGATTTCTATGGGAGGAACTGTAAGATTATAGCCTTATAATCTTACAGTTCCAGGAGGAGAAGAAACCAGAAGCCAAAAAGAGGTAGGTTATAATAAATAATGCCCCCCGAACTGTAAATTATAATTATATTAGAAGTCACCTTGGAGTTCCGTGCCCTGTATAAAAGGTACTCGGCCTGCGGCCTCGTACTTTTATATGGTCACGGAACTCCTCGGTGACTTCTAATATCCTTATAATTTACAGTTGGGGGTGCATTATCCACTATATACTGATATATCAAATATAATCTATTCATTTACATTTCTAATTATTAATCATTAATATAATCTATTCATGAATATATCTAATAATAATATATAATTTAAATAATATATCGTTGATATAATAATGTATAATTTATATAATCTATTCATGAATATATCTAATATATAATTTAAATAATATATCATTAATATAATATATAATTTATATAATCTATTCATGAATATATCTAAGAATATATTATTAATATAATCTACTGATATATCAAATATAATCTATTCATTTACATTTCTAATTATTAATCATTAATATAATCTATTAATTAATATATCTAATAATAATATATCGTTATTATAATCTATTCATTAATATATTGTTAATATAATCCATTAATTAATACATCTAATAATAATAATATGATTAATATAATCTATTCATATTATATATCATTAATATAATCTATTCATTAATATATCTAATATCATTAATATAATCTATTAATACATCTAATAATAATATATAATTAATATAATCTATTCATTAATATAATCTATTCATTAATACATCATTAATATAATCTATTCATCAATATAATCTATTCATTAATATATTTAATAATAATATTAATATAATCTATTCATTGATATATCTAATAACAATATTAATATAATCTATTCATTAATATATCTAATAATATTAATATAATCTATTCATTGATATATCTAATAACAATATTAATATAATCTATTCATTGATATATCTAATAATAATATAAGGGATAATGCGCCCCATACAGTGTAATATAAGGATATTATGCCACCGAGGAGTTATATATAGAAGGCCGTAGTCAGAGTGCTTTTATACAGGACAGGGAACTCCGAGGTGGTGTAATGTCCTTATATTATAATGTGAAGGGGGCATTATTTCTTATAATACATAAGAATTTGATTCCTTCACCCCATTCACATTTTAAATTCTAGCCTTGTCCCTATTCCCACCTTAATTTAAACCCCCAAGCTACCTTCTGTAACTTAAACCCAGTAGAAAGGAACATCCCAGCCCAGCATATATGGGGTTAAACAAATCTTTGTGGAGGAGAGAGACATTGGTTATGAAGAGACAGGAAGCAGCTCCAGCAGGTTCCATTAGTGAAGTTAAAAATGCTGAGTCATTGTCCAGACATGAACACTGGAATGGGAGGGGCAGTGGGATATAAGAAATGAGTCACTTAGTGACATAGCTGAGTGATTTTTATAAGGATATATACCACTGCAGCTCCCATTATAAAATATCACACTTATGTATTATAATAATATAATCCATTGATATACTGCTGACAACACAAACGCACAGGATTTGAAGTGATTTGAACCAGCTATATATAGGAACAGGAGAACAGGATACTGTGTGGTTTATCCCACCTCATTATCATTGTTCAATAACATTTATTTAGAATGGGAAGGTGGAGACGGAATATTTTATCTGTGTGAAATCAACCGTCTTTCATAGGAATCCTTACCACAAGGTCAATCCTAGTTGGATGTAAAATGGTTAAATTCCTCCTGTAAAATAACTTTCCGTGAAACTTAATCCATATATGTACAGAAAATGGGAGAAAAACACAAATTTCCAAATAAATGGTCCAGAAAGCAGCGATGAAAGCCATGTCCGTGGTCTTCCTGGGGAAGTACAAATAAGGGATACCCAGAGAGAGGGAATCCATGAGATGAATGTGTAAAAGATTCATAGAATTGTATCTCCAATCGAACAAAACGATCGGAAACCCTGTCGGACGAAGATTTTCACTTTGAAATCTGCGGAATGATGGGGACTTGAAAATGGGCCTGGTGGGAAATTTTCCACCTTGCTCGATCTTCATTTTTCCCATAAACCAATTGATATTGCCGAGCAGTTGATTGGATAATTTGAGAGATTTGATCGGATTTGCTGAATTATCGATGCTGTGTATGGGGGGCTGTAGAAGATTTACGACTGCAACTGAACACGACTTAATAATTCTTAAAGAGAAATCATGGTAATGCCATAGAATAGCCTTTAATCACATGAACAGATGCACACAGCAGACCAAGAACACAGGAAACACATGCAGATTATATGTCCTGTCTGTGTGGGTTTCCGTGTGGTCCACATGTACATTCCATGGATAACATACTTGTAAGGAATTAAGTGGGTCAACAACCATCTTGTTTTTAGCTTGATAGAGTGGAAACATTTAGGCTGGGTGCACACGGCCATCGGTCCGGCAAATGTCCCATAGGAAACCGCATGATCGATCGGAATTTTCCACTGCATCCAAACGGTGTCGGCCGCCCCACACCAGCTGATATTTTCGCCCGACCGAAAGTCCCGTGAATCGGTCAGTCGGCCGAAAATATCGGCTGGTGTATATGGACACACAAGGATCCCACAGCACCCAGGGTAAAGTGAGGAAATAAACAATAAGGCTAAAGGATTTATTACCCCCCAGGCCCACTATCAGTGTGGGATTACAGTGGTGATGACAGGCTCTAAAGGTGCCTTAACACTGCACATCACCTTTTGGCATTCCAATTGCTTTATAGAGTAACAACGACCATAGACCATTCTCCAAACATCTAACTAGTGTATGGCCATTAACCCGATTTCCTCAAGAGAATGTGTCTCAATGTTATATGGATCTACTGCTCTATATGTATCTCCTGCGCTATATGTATCTCCTGCTGCTCTATACGTATCTCCTGCTGCTCTATACGTATCTCCTGCTGCTCTATATGTATCTCCTGCTGCTCTATACGGATCTCCTGCTGCTCTATACGGATCTCCTGCTCCTCTATACGGATCTCCTGCTCCTCTATACGGATCTCCTGCTGCTTTATATGTATCTCCTGCTGCTCTATATGTATCTCCTGCTCTATACGTATCTCCTGCTCCTCTATACGTATCTCCTGCTGCTCTATACGTATCTCCTGCTGCTCTATACGTATCTCCTGCTGCTCTATACGTATCTCCTGCTCTATACGTATCTCCTGCTGCTCTATACGTATCTCCCGCTCTATACGTATCTCCCGCTCTATACGTATCTCCCGCTCTATACGTATACGTATTCACTCCATAAAGTGACTTACCAGGGTTCTCTTTTAAGAAGGAGTTCTGGTTACTATCTAATGAATAAGAAATGGCCCGTTTGCTTAATGAACTTGACCAAGTAAACTACTAATTTAGACTCGCAGTTTAATGTAAACATGTTCTGAATAGGTAACAAGATATGTGACCTATTAGACAGGACAGGGCGAATTTTATGAATTAGGAGCATTAGAATAATTAAACAACAAAGATGCACTACTCAGTGTTAAGACTGGGGAACAGATGACTAGGCAAGGTTCTCAAAGCAGAGGACAATTTCATTAAATGTTCCAGAAAGAGAAACTGTTACAGAGACTTGCCAGGTAATCCAATACTTGCATTGACAGTCTATCTTAGAGGTATGTTGGGACTTAATCTAATAAGCAAACAGCAGAATAAAATAACAGCCCAAACCCTTTCCAATATCTGACCAATTAGAGTGCAGACAAAGATCAGCTAAATCCAGAGCCATCTACTAATGTGCTAACTAAACACTCATTGTTACCAGCTACACACAATGTGGCTTATACAAAGGACGCTACAATGACTACAAATGTAAAAACAACACATACCCACTTAGCTCAATTAAATTTAGACTTAATGTGGGTCATTAACCAACCAAAAATAACCAGCAATTTAAGGAATTTTAAGTTACTCAAGGAAAGATAATTTATGTTCTACTTCTCTAAAAGGTTTACAGTCCAATGTGTCTGGGGCCAAGCTGCAAATCGGGGCACTACCTGAAAAGCTACTTACCCATGGGAAAGGACATAGAATCATCACTAAGTTAGGCTGGGTACCAGCGAGCGGTTGGCCGGGAGAAGTCACGGTAAAATTAGTAGTAACCGTAATTTCGATTGTGTGGTTGGTCAGGCCTCGATGATCAGACCCAGTGGATCAAAGATACCTGACCGAATGCTCATACACTGAGCAATAGTCGTCCAAAATAGCCGTTAACCATTGTGCGTCACAGGTGGGACCCGTGCTCACACATCTTTAAGAATCTACAGTATCATTGTATAAAGTGTATCACTGTGAGAGGTGTGTGGAGTGTGGAAAGGAAGACACAACAATGTAGATACTGGGTATAAACTTTCCTTGTCTGTTCACCAAGTTTAGTTATTAAAGACGTTTTACTAGTCACACACACTGTATAGACGTACTGAGTATCACACAGACACACCCACTTGTATAGACGTACTGAGTATCACACAGACACACACTGTATAGACGTACTGAGTATCCAACAGACACAAATGTTATAGACGTACTGAGTATCACACGACACACACTGTATAGACGTTACTGAGTATCACACAGACACACACTGTATAGACGTACTGAGTATCACACAGACACACACTGTATAGACGTACTGAGTATCACACAGACACACACTGTATAGACGTACTGAGTATCACACAGACACACACTGTATAGACGTACTGAGTTATCACCAGACACACACTGTATAGACGTTACTGAGTATCACACAGACACACTGTATAGACGTACTGAGTATCACAAGACACACACCTGTATAGACGTACGAGAGTATCACACAGACACACACTGTATAGACGTACCGAGTATCACACAGACACACATGTAAGACGTACTGAGTATCAACACGACACACACTGTATAGACGTACTGAGTATCAAAAGACACACACTGTAAGACCTACTGAGTATCCACACAGACCACTGTATAGACGTACTGAGTATCACACAGACACAACTGTATAGACACTAGAGTATCACACAGACACACAACTGTATAGACGTACTGAGTATCACACAGACACACTGTATAGACGTACTGAGTATCACACGACACACACTGTATAGACCTACTGAGTACACACACGACACACTGTATAGACGTACTGAGTATCACAACAGACACACACTGTATAGACAGTAACTGAGTATCACACAGACACACACTGTATAGACCTACTGAGTATCACACAGACACACTGTATAGACCTACTGAGTATCAACACAGACACATCGTATAGACGTACTGAGTACACAAAGACACACACTGAGATAGACGTACTGGTATCACACAGAACACACTGTATAGACCTACTGAGTATCACACAGACCACACTGTATAGACCTACGAGTATCACACAGACACCACTGTATAGACGTACTGAGTATCACACAGACACACACTGTATAGACGTACTGAGTATCACACAGACACACACTGTATAGACGTACTGAGTATCACACAGACACACACTGTATAGACGTACTGAGTATCACACAGACACACACTGTATAGAGTACTGAGTATCACAAGACACACACTGTAATGACGTACTGAGTATCACACAGGACACACACTGTATAGACGTACTGAGTATCACACAGACAACACACTGTATAGACGTTACTGGTATCACACAGACACACACTGTATAGACGTACTGAGTATCACACCGAACACACACTGTATAGACGTACTGAGTATCACACAGACACACACTGTATAGACGTACGAGTATCACACAGACCACACTGTAAGACGTACTGAGTATCACAGACACATGTAAAGTCTGAGTATACCAGACACACACTGTATAGACGTACTGAGTATCACACAGACAACACACTGTATAGACGTACTGAGTATCACACAGACACACACTGTATAGACGTACTGAGTATCACACAGACACACACTGTATAGACGTACTGAGGATCACACAGACACACACTGTATAGACGTACTGAGTATCACACCAGACACACTGTATAGACGTACTGAGTATCACACAGACACACTGTATAGACGTACTGAGTATCACACAGACACACACTGTATAGACGTACTGAGTATCACACAGACACACACTGTATAGACGTACTGAGTATCACACAGACACACACCTGTATAGACCTACTGGTATCACACAGACACACTGTATAGACGTACTGAGTATCACACAGACACACACTGTATAGACGTACTGAGTATCACACAGACACACACTGTATAGACGTACTTAGTATCCACAGAACACACACTGTATAGACGTACTGAGTATCACACAGACACACTCGTATAGACGTACTGAGTATCACACAGACACACACTGTATAGAACGTACTGAGTATCACACAGACACACACTGTATAGACGTACTGAGTATCACACAGACACACACTGTATAGACGTACTGAGTATCACAGACACACACTGTATAGACGTACTGAGTATCACACAGACACACACTGTATAGACGTACTGAGTATCACACAGACACACACTGATAGACGTACTGAGTATCACACAACACACACGTATAGACGTACTGAGGATCACACAGACACACATGATAGACGTACTGAGTATCACACAGACACACACTGTATAGACGACTGAGTATCACACAGACACACACTGTATAGACGTAATGAGTATCACACAGACACCACACTGTATAGACGTACTGAGTATCACACAGACACACACTGTATAGACGTACTGAGTTCACACAGACACACACTGTATAGACGTACTGATATCACACAGACACACCACTGTATAGAGCTACTGAGTATCACACAGACACACACTGTATAGACGTCTGAGTATCACACAGACACACACTGTATAGACGTACTGAGTATCACACAGACACACACTGTATAGACGTACTGAGTATCAACCAGACACACACTGTATAGACGTAATGAGTATCACACAGACACACACGTATAGACGTACTGAGTATCAACACAGACACACACTGTATAGACGTAATGAGTATCACACAGACACACACTGTATAGACCTACTGAGTATACACACAGAAGACACACACTGTAAGACCTACTGAGTATCACACAGACACACACTGTATAGACGTAATGAGTATCACACAGACACACACTGGATAGACGTACTAGTATCACACAGACACACTGTATAGACGTACTGAGTATCACACAGACACACACTGTATAGACGTACTGAGTATCACACAGACACACTGTATAGACGTACTGGTATCACACAGACACACACTGTAAGACCTACTGAGTATCACACAGACACACACTGTATAGACCTACTGAGTATCACACAGACACACACTGTATCGACGTCTGAGTACACACAGACACACACTGTATAGACGTACTGAGTATCACAAAGACACACTGTAAGAAGTACTGAGTATCACACAGACACACACGTATAGACGTACTGAGTATCACACAGACACAACACGTATAGACGTACGAGTATCACACGACACACCACTGTATGACTACTGAGTATCACACAGACACACACTGTATAGACGTACTGAGTATCACACCGACCAAACACTGTATAGACGTACTGAGTATCACACAGACACACATGTAAGCGTACTGAGTATCACACAGACACACACTGTATAGACGTACGAGTATCACACAGACACAACTGTATAGACCTACTGAGTATCACACAGACACACACTGTATAGACAGTACTGAGTATCACCCAGACACACATGTATAGACGTACTTAGTACGCATAGGACACACTGTATAGACGTTACTGAGTATCACAACACACACTGTATAGACGTAGAGTTCACACAGACACACACTGTATAGACGTACTGAGTATCACACAGACACACACTGTATAGACGTACTCAGTATCACACAGACACACTGTATAGACCTACTGAGTATCACACAGACACACACTGTATAGACGTACTGAGTATCACATAGACACACTGTATAGACGTACTGAGTATCACACAGACACACACTGTATAGACGTACTGAGTATCACACAGACACACACATGTATAGACAGTACTGAGTATCACACAGACACACACTGTATAGACGTACTGAGTATCACACAGACCACACACTGTATAGACGTACTGAGTATCACACAGACACACACTGTATGACGTACTGAGTATCACACAGACAACACACTGTATAGACGTACTGAGTATCACACAGACACACACTGTATAGACGTACTGAGTATCACACAGAACACACAACTGTATAGACGTACTGAGTATCACACAGACACACACTGTATAGACGTACTGAGTATCACACAGACACACACTGTATAGACGTACTGAGTATCACACAGACACACACTGTATAGACCTACTGAGTATCACACAGACACACACTGTATAGACGTACTGAGTATCACACAGACAC
The DNA here is from genome assembly GCA_019447015.1 of Hymenochirus boettgeri. Classification (NCBI taxonomy): domain Eukaryota; kingdom Metazoa; phylum Chordata; class Amphibia; order Anura; family Pipidae; genus Hymenochirus; species Hymenochirus boettgeri. The sequence continues at coordinate 952,416 of CM033474.1, read as the reverse complement.
ACACTGTATAGACGTACTGAGTATCACACAGACACACTGTATAGACGTACTGAGTATCACACAGACAACACTGATAGACGTACTGAGTATCACACAGACACACATGTAGACGTACTGAGTCACACAGAACACAAATGTATAGACGTACTGAGTATCACACAGACACACACTGTATAGACGTACTGAGTATCACACAGACACACACTGTATAGACGTTTACTGAGTATCCACAGACACACACTGTATAGACGTACTGAGTCATCACACAGACCACACACTGTATAGACGTACTGAGTATAACACAGGACACACACTGTATAGACGTACTGAGTATCACACAGACACACACTGATAGAGTACTGAGTAACAAAGACACACACTGTATAGACCTACTGAGTATCACACAGACACACACTGTATAGACGTACTGAGTATCACACAGACACAACTGTATAGACGTACTGAGTATCACACAGACCACACTGATAGACGTAATGAGATCACAAGACCACACACTGTATAGACGTACCGAGTATCACACAGACACACACTGTATAGACGTACCTGAGTATCACACAGACACACACTGTATAGACGTACTGAGTTACACACAGACACACACTGTATAGACGTACTGAGTATCACACAGACACCACACTGTATAGACTACTGAGTATCACACAGACACACTGTATAGACGTCCTGAGTATCACACCGCACACACTGTATAGACCACTGAGTATCACCAGACACACACTGTATAGACGTACTGAGTATCACACAGACCACACTGATAGACGTATGAGTATCACACAGACACACACTGTATAGACCTACTGAGTATCCACAGACACACTGTATAGACGTACTGAGTATCACACAGACAACAATGTATAGACGTACTGAGTATCACACAGAAACACTGTATAGACCTACTGAGTATCACACAGGACACACTGTTAGACCTACTGAGTATCACACAGACACCACTGTATAGACGTACTGAGTATACACAGACCACACACTGTATAGACGTACTGAGTATCACCACAGACACACACTGTAGACCTACTGAGGATCACACAGACACACTGTATAGACCTACTGAGTATCACACAGACACACTGTATAGACGTACTGAGTACACACAGCACACACTGTATAGAAGTACTGAGTATCACACAGACACACACGTATAGACGTAGAGTATCACAAGACACACATGTATTAAGCACGTACTGAGTATCACACAGACACACACTGTATAGACGTACTGAGTATCACACAGACACACCTGTATAGACGACTGAGTTCACCACAGACACACACTGTATAGACGTACTGAGTATCACACAGACACACACGTATAGACGTAACTGGAGTATCAAAAGACACACATGTATAGAAGTACTGAGTATCACACAGACCACCACTGTATAGACGTACTGAGTATCACACAGGACACACACTGTATAGACGTACTGAGTATCACACAGAACAACAACACTGTATAGACGTTATGAGTATCACACGACACACACTGTATAGAAGTACTGAGTATCACACAGACACCACTGTAGACGTACTGAGTATCACACAGACACACACTGTATAGACGTACGAGTATCAACAGACACACACTGTATAGACGTACTGAGTATCACACAGCACACATGTATAGAGTATGAGTATCACACAGAACACACACTGTATAGACGTACTGAGTATCACCACAGACACACACTGTATAGACGTACTGAGTATCACACAGACACACTGTATGACGTACTGAGTATCACACAGACACACACTGATAGACGTACTGAGATTCACACAGACACACACTGTATAGACGTACTGAGTATCACACAGACAACACTGATAGACTACTGAGTTATCACACAGACACACACTGTATAGACGTACTGAGTATCACACAGAACACACACTGTATAGAAGTACTGAGTATCACACAGACACACACTGTATAGACGTACTGAGTATCACACAGACACACACGTTATAGACGTACTGAGTATCACACAGACACACAACTGTATAGACGTACTGAGTATCACACAGACACACACTGTATAGACGTACTGAGTATCACACAGAAGACACACTGTATAGACGTACTGAGTATCACACAGACACACACGTATAGAGTACTGAGTATCACCCAGACACACACTGTATAGACGTACTGAGTATCACCACAGACACACACTGTTAGACGTACTGAGTATCACACAGACACACCACTGTATAGACGTACTGAGGATCACACAGACACACACATGTATAGACGTACTGAGTATCACACAGACACACACTGTATAGACGTAATGAGTATCACACGACAACACCACTGTATAGACGTACTGAGTATCACACAGACACACACTGTATAGACGTACTGAGTATCACACAGACACACACTGTATAGACGTACTGAGTATCACACAGCACACACTGTAAGACGTACTGAGTATCAAAAGCCACACAATGGATAGACGTACTGAGTATCACACAGACACACACTGTATAGACGTACTGAGTATCACACAGGACACACACTGATAGACGTAATGAGTATCACACAGACACACACTGTATAGACGTACTGAGTATCACACAGACACACACGTATAGACGTACTGAGTATCAAACAGACACACACTGTATAGACGTACTGAGTATCACACAGACCCACACTGTATAGACGTACTGAGTATACACAGGCACACACCATGTATAGACCTACTGAGTTACACAGACACACCACTGTATAGACTACTGAGTATCACACCAGAACACACACTGTATAGACCTACTGAGTATCACACAGACACACACTGTATAGACGTACTGAGTATCACACAGACACACACTGTATAGACGTACTCAGTATCACACAGACACACTGTATAGACGTACTGAGTATCACACAGACACACACTGTATAGACGTACTGAGTATCACACAGACACACACTGTTAGACGTAAGAGTATCAAACAGACAACACTGTATAGACTACGAGTATCACACAGACACACACTGTATAGACCTACTGAGTAATCACACAGACACACACTGTATAGACGTACTGAGGATCACACAGACACACACACTGTATAGACGTACTGAGTATCACAAGACACACGATAGACGTACTGAGTTACACAGACACACACTGTATAGACGTACTGAGTATCACACAGACACACACTGTATAGACGTTATGAGGATCACACAGAACACATACTGTATGAGACGTACTGAGTATCACACAGACACACACTATATAGACGTACTGGGTATCACACAGCACACAACGTTATAGGACGTACTGAGTATCACCACGACACAACTGTATAGACGTACTGGAGTAATCACACAGACACACACTGGATAGACGTACTGAGTATCACACAGGACACACACGTATAGACGTACTGAGTATCACACAGACACACACTGTATAGACGTAATGAGTATCACACAGACACACACTGATAGACGTACTAGTTATCATAGACACACGTTATAGACGTACTGAGTATCACAGACAACAACTATAGACGTTACTGAGTATCACACAGACACCACTGTATGACGTTCTGAGTATCACACAGACACACACTGTAAGACGTACTCAGTGATCACACAGACACAAGTATAGACGTACTGAGTATCACACAGACACAACTGTATAGACGTACTGAGTATCACAAGACACCACTGTATAGACGTACTGAGTATCACACAGCCACACCTGTATAGACCGTATGAGTATCACACCAGACACACACTGTATAGACGTACTGAGTATCACACAGACACACCACTGTTATGACGTACTGAGTATCACACGACACACACTGTATAGACGTACTGAGTATCACACAGACACACAATGTAAGACGTCTGAGTATCACACAGACCACACCTGTATAGACGTACTGAGTATCCACAGACACACACTGTATAGACGTACTGAGTATCAAACAGACACACACGTATAGACGTCTGAGTATCACAGACAAACACGTTAGACGTACTGAGTACCACAGACACACATGTATAGACGTACTGAGTATCACACAGACACACACACTGTATAGACCTACTGAGTATCACACAGACAACACTGTATAGACGTATGAGTATCACACAGACACACACTGTATAGACGTACTAGTATCACACAGACACACACTGTATAGACGTACTGAGTATCACACAGACACACACTGTATAGACGTATGAGTATCACACAGACACACACTGTATAGACGTACTGAGTATCACACAGACACACACTGTATAGACGTACTGAGTATCACACAGACACACACTGTATAGACGCTACTGAGTATCACACAGACACACACTGTATAGACCTACTGAGTATCACACAGACACACATGTATAGACGCGTACGAGAATCACACAAGGACACACACTGTATAGACGACTGAGATCACACAGACACCAAACTGTATAGACGTACTGAGTATCACACAGACACACACTGTATAGACGTACTCAGTATCACACAGACACACTGTATAGACGTACTCAGTATCAGTTCACAGCACTCACCTGGATCTGTATCTTTTCCCATTCCTCTTCAGTAATTGCTGCATCAAGCTGGTGAAATACTATTCGACTGACCGCAAGCGAGTGGTCAATTTCACTAAAAAGTCCGTCAATGTCTGTGCTGTAGGATCTAAGCAACCTGTCGGTGATTTCCGTGAACTAAGACAGACAATAGGACACATCCCATAAGTTAACAATGAGTTATATTGTTATCACATCTTATTAGACCGGTAAAGGGTAAAACAATAAACAGTCCTCAAAGCTAATCACCCCATGGAATTGCAGCACTCTAATGTATATTAAAGGGCCACTGTGTTCTCCATACAAGAGTCCTTTATTAAAAAAGACACACATCTAACTTTAACGTTACTCCAGCATCATGAGTCTCTCTGCAGTCTATTCAAACTTACAGCAGTAGAACGGGTGGTGTTTCCTGCTAGTACTTGTCAGCAGAGACATCACCAGCACCAGTAAGCCCCTGGCTTGAGCATGATCACTTGTATCCGACTGCAGGTACAGAGCATAATCACAAGCACCGTCCCAAAATAATTTTCAAAGCTTGCTGCATGCTTAAAAGTATTTTTTTTTCTCCCTAAGGTCTCCAAGGGTAAAAGGAAGGGCAGAGAATGGAGACAACAGTTACCCTTTAAAGGGTAAGGAAAGACACCCCCCTCCCCCCAAAAGGTAACACTTTAAAAGTTAATTATCTTTGCAGCTTAGCCTGGAAGTCCTGAACCTTCCCCTACCAGCAGGTGGAGCTAGAGCATGCACCTGACAAGTCACTTCCCCAGCTCCATAGGTAAAGACCACCAGACAGTATTACACGCACATTACCTTTTGGAAGGTTTAAGAGAGCAAATAACAGCGCTGGATTATTTTAATATAAAGAACATCACAATGTGACAGCCCGGGGCACACCAGCACTGTACTTAATGTTCACACATTACCTTGGCATAGAGTTCAGCTGACACGAGCTATACCGATTTCCCACACACCTTACAGTACAAAAATAAAAACCCAGTAAATGCTTCCTAAGTACTGACTTTTTGCAGGACTTTTATTAGTGTTAATTAAGACTCGTCCTTAAACAGCTGCTCAGTAGAGATCAGTGCATGTTTGACCCAGAACCTGAAAAGGCAGCTCACTACTGACCACAGTAACGCATTGATACAAATATTAATTTCAAAGACACGTGTAATATAAATCATTAAAGGGTAACATTTTATATTACAATCAGGCAGTCAAGATGAACAAGGAAGTGTGTGACAGTCACATGATGTGCGGTGTAAGAAGCCCCCCCAGTTATAGCAGTAGGATACAACTGGGCATGCTCAGTGCCTGTGGCAAGGGGGTCAGAGCAATGGTGCTGGTGATGTCAGAGCTCACAGTGCTAGCTGGAAACACCACCATTTGTACTGCTATAAGTTTGCATAGATTGCAAGTAGAATCTTGATCCTGGAGTCGTTTTAAAAGTAGTAATGTGCTCTTTTTAATAAAGGTCACTTGTATGGAGACCACAGTTACCATTAAATTTACATTTTTCACTTAATTTGCACTAAATATGTAAAGCATATAGTATATACTGTACAGTATGTAAGGCATATAGTATGTACAGTTTGTAAAGCATATAGTATATAAAGTATGTAAAGCATATAGTATATACAGTACGTAAAGCATATAGTATATAAAGTACGTAAAGCATATAGTATGTACAGTATGTAAAGCATATAGTATGTAAAGTATGTAAAGCATATAGTATGTACAGTACGTAAAGCATATAGTATATACAGAACGTAAAGCATATACTATATACAGAACGTAAAGCATATACTATATACAGTACGTAAAGCATATACTATATACAGTACGTAAAGCATATACTATATACAGTACGTAAAGCATATACTATGTACAGTACGTAAAGCATATAGTATGTACAGTACGTAAAGCATATAGTATGTACAGTACGTAAAGCATATAGTATATAGAGTACGTAAAGCATATACTATATACAGTACGTAAAGCATATACTATATAGAGTACGTAAAGCATATACTATATACAGTACGTAAAGCATATACTATATACAGTACGTAAAGCATATAGTATATACAGTACGTAAAGCATATAGTATATACAGTACGTAAAGCATATAGTATATAGAGTACGTAAAGCATATAGTATATACAGTACGTAAAGCATATAGTATGTACAGTACGTAAAGCATATAGTATGTACAGTACGTAAAGCATATAGTATGTACAGTACGTAAAGCATATAGTATGTACAGTACGTAAAGCATATAGTATATAGAGTACGTAAAGCATATACTATATACAGTACGTAAAGCATATAGTATGTACAGTACGTAAAGCATATAGTATATACAGTACGTAAAGCATATAGTATATAGAGTACGTAAAGCATATAGTATATACAGTACGTAAAGCATATAGTATGTACAGTACGTAAAGCATATAGTATGTACAGTACGTAAAGCATATACTATATACAGTACGTAAAGAATATAGTATGTACAGTACGTAAAGCATATAGTATGTACAGTACGTAAAGCATATAGTATGTACAGTACGTAAAGCATATAGTATATAGAGTACGTAAAGCATATAGTATGTACAGTACGTAAAGCATATAGTATGTACAGTACGTAAAGCATATAGTATGTACAGTACGTAAAGCATATAGTATATAGAGTACGTAAAGCATATAGTATATACAGTACGTAAAGCATATAGTATATACAGTACGTAAAGCATATAGTTTGTACAGTACGTAAAGCATATACATTATGTAAAGCATAAGGAGAAGGCTCGGGACTGCAGTTGTCCCCCAGCTATAGCCGGTTGCCTATACTTTAAGTACAGGGAGATGACGGCGGGCGAGGGAAATTTAGGCATTTCCGATAACCGTGAGGCCGACCGTGAACGTTTGCCAACCTAATGATCATTCTGAAAATGCGCTAGACACAGTAACAAGAAAGGGATGATACCGCCATCTATATTTCTCAATCATATCCATCAGAACGATGGGAATATGGGCCCCTGTATGGCCTGCTTTACAAGCAACCAACCAGCAATCAAGCCTCTCTACGCGTATTTCTGGAGACACAGAAACTTCCTTTTCATCTTTATGTACAAAGACGCAGATTGGCAATAAACGTATCTGCTAATCAGTCAATAGAACCCAGTGCAAAGCAGGTTACGACTATATTTAAGAAAGAAATGAAAAGAGAAATGACAACAAAAGCTTCCAGGTGAACTTTGTCCTTTGCGGGGAGTAATTAATGACTAACTAATGTGTTGACTTATGGCAATCCTCAAATGTAAAGTGGATGGGTTGGTATTTACAGCGTATCAATGAATCAGTGATAAAGCTTTTAGCACATTAATATCATCCCACGAGCCAACTGACACAGAAATATTTACCTCTGCCTGGTGTTAAAGGGAGAAGAATGAGCCCCATGAATGCTAGAAGGGGCAGCGAGTACCCAGTACAGAGTGGGCACCCTTAGTAACTGTACAAATGTTGAGACTGCAGATAGCCGTGCTATATAAAGACTGCCAGAGGGCAAACTGTCTGAGGAGGGCAATCTGTCTGCGGTGCTGCCTCCTAGATCGGCTGCCAGATAATGTAATGCACATGCAATAAAACTTCAATGAAATGGCTTGTGCAAGGAGAGTTTATAGGGGAGGATGAAAGGGGCTGATCTGTAGCAATGCAAGGTCACGGTTTGCTTTCTGTACACACTGATTGGAGATATGGAAGGCATAAGATGGTTTCTCTGACCTCTAATGTACCATTAGACCTCGGTAAATCTACTGTGACTTGTTTAACACGCACTAAACATCACCCGCAAACAGGAACATCATGAGATTAGATTGTAAGCTCTTCGGGGCAGGGCCTGATGTGAATTGATTAAATAATTGTAAAGCGCTGAGGAATATGTAGCGCTGTATAAGAAATAAAATACAAACATACAGATATGAACGAATATGAGAAATATGATTCACCAAGTCCTATTTAACAACATCAGCTTGACAAGGACTTGTACCCTTCAAGATAATTAGTTCAGGTGGTTGACAAGTCATCAACATGCCAGCCAGTGGCATTATTAGAAGTTGGGGTCCCTATGCCAAATCTACTTTAATACAGAAGTTCAGTGGAAAATGACATTATTTAAAGGGCATGTCCACCCATAAATACTGCCAACCCCTTCAAACAGCATCAGTAAGGCACTTCCTGGGCGTGGCTGTCATTGACTGTCTTTGACTGACAGCTGCAACCAGGAAGCAGAGAGGGGAGGCGCAGCAGAGCGGTGAGGTGAGGGTCTTGTAAGTATGCTTAGCTGCATCTTTGGAGAAGGTAAGTAAAATGTAAATGTGGGTTTGGGGGGTTCCTGCAGCTGTATGGAAAATTTTGATTTATGGGTGGACATGCCCTTTAAATTAGTTATTAATAAAATGTTGCTATGCCCTGCTGTGGTCAGTAGGGAGCTGACATTTCAGGTCCTGCAATAATCATACATTTTCCCAGGATGCACCACTTCCTTGAAATGCCATGTACACACAGGTTAATCCAGGCTGATATTTCTCAATAAACCAATTGCTAGTCTGTTAGTCAGAATTAAAGCCGTACCACCCATAATTTGGCGCAACCAATCCTGTGGATCATTAAAGACAGTAAGTTTGGCCATGATCTACTAACATGTCTGAATTATCATCCCACTCGACCACCCCTGACAGTCATTTTTACATCATTGGCTGAAGGGTGGGTCACACATGCTCAGATCTCTACTGAGCAATGGAATAAAGGGGCAGGACAGTAAGTGACATTATAAGGGGTATTGTATACAGGATTTTAGTACTTTGAAAGCATTTATTTGTGAACGGAGATATTGCTGGATTACAAGATAATGGTTAATAGACCGAGTCAATATTGCTTTTACTGCATGAACTTTCCCTTTAAACCAGTTAATTATAAATGGTGGTTTACAGGCGTGTGGACCGTTTCTGCCGAGTATGTCGGTGAAAGGAATGACAGACCATACCTTTCCTTCAAAGAACTTTCTTCTCAGTTTTGGATTTTTGGGAGGAATTGTTCGTCTGAGATGTTTATACCATTTCCGTACAATGTATCCTCTCCAACAAGCTTGTATCCTACAAATAAACAAAGTGACAAAACTCCCTCTATTAGATTTAGCTGCAATGGGAAAATCCACTACACTTCATAAATGGTCACGTTTCACCCAGTCTTATTGAGAGTGATGTGTATGATTTCAAGCCCTTGTAGTGGGAAGTGATCTGGAGAACTTCCACTACACAGCAGAACAATATGAACATTCCGGACTATCGTTAAGCAATTTAATTGAAAGGATCACTGAACAACATTGGCCCGATCAGGTACACACATAAGATCGTCTGCTGATGCTGATAATGATGGCATTATATAAGGTACACACATAAGATCGTCTGCTGATGTGATAATGATCGTGTATATAGGGTTGTACACACATAAGATCGTCTGCTGATGCTGATAATGATGGCATATATAAGTGTACACACATAAGATGTCTTCTGATGCATAATGATCGATGTATATAGGTGTACACATAAAGATTGTCTGCTGATGATGCTGATAATGATGTGATATAGGTGTACACACATAAGATCGTCTGCTGATGCTGATAATGATCGTGTATATAGGTGTACACACATAAGATCGTCTGCTGATGCTGATAATGATCGTGTATATAGGTGTACACACATAAGATCGTCTGCTGATGCTGATAATGATCGTGTATATAGGTGTACACACATAAGATCGTCTGCTGATGCTGATAATGATCGTTGATATAGGTGTACACACATAAGATTGTCTGCTGATGCTGATAATGATCGTGTATATAGGTGTACCACACATAAGATCATCTGCTGATGCGATAATGATCGTGTATATAGGTGTACACACATAAGATATCTGCGATGCTGATAATGATCGTGTATATAGGTGTACACACATAAGATCATCTGCTGATGCTGATAATGATCGTGTATATAGGTGTACACACATAAGATCATCTGCTGATGCTGATAATGATCGTGTATATAGGTGTACACACATAAGATAGTCTGCTGATGCTGATAATGATCGTGTATATAGGTGTACACATATAAGATCGTCTGCTGATGCTGTAATGATCGTGTATATAGGTGTACACACATAAGATAGTCTGCTGATGCTGATAATGATCGTGTATATAGGTGTACACACATAAGATCGTCTGTGATGCTGATAATGATCGTTGTATATAGGTGTACACACATAAGATAGTTCTGTGATGCTGATAATGATATGGTTTATGGTATTAGGTGTACACACATAAGATCGTCTGCTGATGCTGATAATGATCGTGTATATAGGTGTACACACATAAGATCGTCTGCTGATGCTGATAATGATCGTGTGTTGTATTTATAGGTGTAACACACATAGATCGTCTGCTGTGCTGATAATGATCGTGTATATAGGTGGAACACATAAGATGATCTGCTGATGCTGATGCAATGATAATGATAGTGTATATAGGTGTTACACCATAAGATTGTCTGTGATGCTGTATGAGAATGATCGTGATAATAGGTGTACACACCTAAGAGATCTGCTGATGCTGATAATGATCGTGTATATAGGTGTACCACAATAAGATCATCTGCTGATGCTGATACGATCGTTGTATATAGGTGTACACACATAAGATCGTCTGCTGATGCTGATAATGATGGCATATATAAGTGTACACACATAAGATCGTCTTCTGATGCTGATAATGATCATGTATATAGGTGTACACACATAAGATTGTCTGCTGATGCTGATAATGATCGTGAATATAGGTGTACACACATAAGATCGTCTGCTGATGCTGATAATGATCGTGTATATAGGTGTACACACATAAGATCGTCTGCTGATGCTGATAATGATCGTGTATATAGGTGTACACACATAAGATTGTCTGCTGATGCTGATAATGATCGCGTATATAGGTGTACACACATAAGATCGTCTGCTAATGCTGATTATGATCGCGTATATAGGTGTACACACATAACATCGTTTGCTGATGCTGATAATGATCGTGTATATAGGTGTACACACATAACATCGTTTGCTGATGCTGATAATGATCGTGTATATAGGTGCACACACATAAGATCGTCTGCTAATGCTGATTATGATCGCGTATATAGGTGTACACACATAAGATCGTCTGCTGATGCTGATAATGATTGTGTATATAAGAACCTGGTGTACACAAACATTGCACTAATGAAATGTAACATTATTTTTCATTAAAGGCCACACTTATTAAATCCCTAATAAAAATGAGAGTATATTGTGGGTGAAATATTGAAATCTTTACAAAAGCATAAAGGGCCATTATTTCCTCCATAGTACCCCCTCCCAAGTTAATAGTACCCAGGGTGAGGACCTAAACCATGGGGTTTATTACCTAGGACATGCCCATAGTCCCAGACTATGGTAAGGCTGTGGGAACTGTGCAAGTGCGATAATTGCCCTTAAAAACAAGCAATGCCCCTTTAGTGTGACCAACGTGATCTAATCTAAACATCCCCCCAGGCCCCCCTTAGAACCTATAGAACCTGTAGACCGAACCCATCTTACCCTGGAATGAATAGTCATCCTGCTACGAGTTTGGTTAGTTCTGATAAGGACTCAAACACAACACAGAGACCCTTTACCTTGTGGCGCACTTTGCCTTAAAAGCGTGAGCTCCATCGTAGATTATTCGTGTTTCATAACGATTCTTTCTACACATTGGACATATCTTTTTACCAGAGTATCTTTCATAGGATTCCAGACAGGCCTTGGGGAATAAAACAGTAGCAGAGAGGACCATGGGAAACCGGTAGAGACACACTATTACATTAAAGAGTTGATTTTTTTAACATTGGTGTTTGCAAAAGCCACAAATTTACAGTGAGATGTAATGTTAGCTGCTTATGGCTAAAAAGGAGATAAATCCACACTTCCAGGTGTAATATCAGGTTAGCGTGGGTTTAACGCCTAACTTGCGGGGTTTGCGCCATTTCCGTTAACACGAAAACCCTAGCATTAGATTTTTAGCTACCTCAACGCTCCTCACCTTCATGTTAATGGATTACTGCATCGCTGGAACCAAGAAGGTAACATACTGTAGTAACAGAGGTTGAATAAAGACATACGTCCATCTAGTCCAACCGTTATACCTTACCCATAATGTCTGTATAATAGTTACATAGTAACATAGTATTGGAGGTTGTATAAAGACATACGTCCATCTAGTCCAACCTTTATATCCTACCCATAATGTCTGTATAACAGTTACATAGTAACATAGTATTGGAGGTTGTATAAAGACATACGTCCATCTAGTCCAACCTTTATACCCTACCCATAATGTCTGTCTAACAGTT